>JAWPHD010009798.1:0-100189 GCA_037043455.1 Cyrtodaria siliqua | reverse complement strand
ATTTATAGTCATGTGTACGAATAATATATAAAACAATATTCATAATAGTTCTACGTAAAATAGAAATGTAAAATAAAATAAAATACAAATATTTAAAAAGATGCAAAGTCCATGGACTGTGAATGTTACTCTCATAGGCTAGGTACTACATGCTTGGTGGTGGACCCTTTTACAGTTCGCCACTATGCTTTCCTCTTTAATTGTACGATGACAGGACAGGCTGTGGACCCTATGATGACGCCTACCTAAAGCCCATTGGGACGGTTGCGTTTGATGTTTGTCCATGATCTTTCTTGTCGTGCCCTCTATGGTGTATTCTCTTACTGCTCTGACTTCTGCCAAGTCACTGAGTACCTTCATTGTGGCTTTCTAGGCTATTGTTTTTTTGTTTTATATTTACACGAGCATATTTGTGTTTTACTTATATTGCCTATTGATGCTGCCTTGTTGGTTAGAGACTAGATCATGGCGGGGATTTCTTTATTTACACTGTCCTGTTTTAATGGGATGACAGTAGGGTAAGTGTGAGGTTTGGTGCACCCTAGAACCGGTTTAAACCCCCCAGTGGCCTACTTTGCCACTGACCGCTCCAAGGCGGTAGCCCTATTGTCAACCCTTTTGTGTTTGTGATGTTTTTTGCATTTTTTATTACTTTTGCCTTTTCGTTTGTCTGTTTGCGTGTTTGTTTTTGTGTTTTGTGGTTGACTGTCGTCCTTGAATGCTGTCCGATATTTGTATCCTTCTTACTCATATTTTGTATTACATAGATGATAGTGAAAGACTGTGTGTATAAAATAGATGATTTAATGAGATGAAAATATTTATACTATCTTCTCCATATACATGGGGGGGGGGGGGGGGGGGGGGGGGGGATAAAATAGATGATTTTATGAGATGAAAATATTTATACTATCTTCTCCATATACATGGGGGGGGGGGGGGGGGATAAAATAGATGATTTTATGAGATGAAAATATTTATACTATCTTCTCCATATACATGGGGGGGGGGGGGGGGGTATAAAATAGACGATTTAATGAGATGAAAATATTTATACTATCTTCTCCATATACATGGGGGGGTGGGGGGGGGGGGGGGGGTTGCACACACCCGGCGCACACCCGGCGTGCGACCCACCTAAAAAATCCGGATCATACATGTATGTCCATGTTACTGTAGATAAAATATCAAACCATTTCGATGCACGCCCTCAGTATAAATAAATTTCTCGCTCGTTTCGCTCGCTCGACACATAATGGCTAATGAGTGGTTTAATTAACACATTGTTGAATCCTTTTATTTGAATACGGACTTTTTTACCCTATCAATGCACTACCGCAACCGTTTTATGAGGCTAGAAACGGACCCGAATATTGACCAAAATCTTACGCTCCCCCTAAGCTGAAATCCTGGATCCGCCCTGTTACTTGTCATTGTATTGTGTTAGCTTTTTATATCCTCACAGGCCTCACAGGCCCTATGGCATATTGGAATTTTGAATAAAACATCTATATATATTTCAGACTGACATGTTACTTGTTGCTTTGTTATTGCTTCATAATTGCTTTTGTTGTAATTTAACTCAGCATGCGAAGTTATCAACAGTAGATAATTGTATTTTGTTTTCATTTCACAGACAAAATAACAAGCTGTTAATTGGGAAACTTTAAGTGAGCAGTGAAATTCGTTGATTCAGACGTTTTACAACATGGGATTTTGAAAGAAAAAAGGAGTTATACTCTAAAACAATCATTGTTAGAATATACAGACTGCATTTAAACAAACTTCAAAGAAATAAACTTCATTCTAAAAAGTAGTGTTGTTACATTGCGTACAGTGTTGTTACATTGCGTACAGTGTTGTTACAATATCATGTTACATATGCTGTAGTAGATTGCCTGAATATATATATAACAACAGTGTCAGTTTGATGTCTTATACAGACATTACATAATGGGTCAACAACAGAAGATCTCTACAGAAAAACACAAGGCTCTACAAACAAGCAATCTCAATAAAATCAAATCCTATTTATGCTTTGATACTTTCCGCTTCTAGGTCTTGTAGCGCAGAGTATCGTTGCGTCATAAAGGGTCTGATTTTAATGAGATGCTACAAAGGCATGTTAACTTTTCCACATTAACAAAGTATCTCCTTTTTACCCATCAATTGTCATGATAAGTACGTTTTCCTCATATAAGTTGAACATTTTCAATTTCTTTTTTGACATCCGAAACTAATTTAGTTCAGCTACTTCAAATTTCGAGACATATTACTATGAAGCAAAACACCTATGATAAACTTTGACAAACACGTGGATAAGAAGACGATACATGGTTAATACAAAGTGGTGCCACCTTTTTGAACTGTGTACCCTTTTGCAAAGGCACATGCCAAATTTGGGCATACTTTTATTGACAATAAGCTGAACAAGATAGACAACCCATTTTGGAATGATGTATATAGATCACTGAGCCAACTAAAAACAGAACTTTCTCCAAATGCATGGAATGAAATATTAATGGAACCAGTTTTTCTCAATGATACAATTAAGACTGGAATGTTTTATATAGTAAACGTTATATAGATAGGAATATTATTTTAACCAGGTTTTCCTTTTAAAACTCTGGTTATTAGATTGGGGTATGTCGTTTGGCGTGCGTGCATTCGGCTTGGCGGGTGGGCGTGCGTGAATGTGTGCGTGCGGCGTCAAACTCTTAGTTTCCGCTCAATAACGTTTGTTAGGAATGAGATATGCAGGGTATGTAGCTTATATGGAAAGAACACTTGGGATTGCATTTGGGGTCACTGGGGACAAGGTCAAGGTCACTGTTACTAAAAGTTAAAAAACGGTTTCCGCTCAAGAACTTAAGTAAGGAATGTGATATTATAATGAAACATGCTGTGTACGTAGCTTATATCAAAAGGAAGCTCGGGATTGCATTTCGGGTCACTGGGGTCAAGGTCATTGTTACTAAAAATATAAAAACTATCTCCGCTCAATAACTTCAGTTGGGAATGAGATATTGGAGCGAAACTTGCTGTGTATGTACCTTATATGGAAAGGAAGCCCGGGATTGCATTTGGGGGTCACTGGGGTCAAGGTCAAGGTCAAGGTCACTGTTACCAAAAATAGAAACATGATTTCCGCTCAATTCCATAAGTCAGTAATGACATATTTCAACGAAACGTGCCGTGTGTATAGCTTATATTTTTCGAACTTTATTCAATATGAACGGGTAACAAGGGCAATAAAATCAACTGTTATACGATTAGAAATCACAAAAGATAAATGTAAAATAGTTGGCCCCATTCAAAACTTAGTCTGGTATCTAATTAAGAAAGATGACAAGGGGTGTGCAGATATTTACAAAACTCCGAATAGAAAAAGAATTGAACATAAAGCAATACTTAAATGAAATCAAGAAAATTCAGAAAAAAAAGCAAAGAAGAATGGATATGTATATTTTCACTACCTATTAACATATTACCAAAATACACATCATCACTTATTTGGTTAGAGACAAGACTATTACATCGTATTTTAGCAACTAATAAACTTCTTGCTATTAATAATGACAGGTGTTACTTTTTTAATGCGGACACGGAATTATTAATTCAGTTATTTTGGCACTGTAGAAATGTGCAGTCTTTTCGAAATATAGTTCGCGACTGGCTTAAAGAGTCAAGGGATGCCAACATCTTAATAATTTAACATTAAAGATAAGTACAATTATATTTGGAGATATTGCACTTGAAAATACTCTAAATTGTCTTATTCGAGTAGCCAAAAATTGTATTAGATGGGAGATCACCGTGTTTAACAATGTATAAAAACTCAGTACTTTACCAATATAACACAGAAAAAGTAATAGCTTTCAGAACAAATTCTAACGACCTATTTAACGAAAAATTGCAAACTAACACTAATCGTATTGAACATAATTAGGTTAAGTGCAATTAGGTTAAGGGCCTTTTAAAATCACTGAACGTTTATTTTTCCGCCTATTTTTTTTTTCTCGCATATATATATATATATATATATACATGAATCTCTTACGAGATCCCAATTTCGAAAGTTGCCGTAGTGAGTTCAAATTCTCTCCCTTTATTATATATACCTGAATTCACAGTATCCCCAGATCCGGCACCTTTCATTGTCACTGTCTCAATATAGCTGTGTGTGGTTGAACGCTTAAATGTGGCCCACTCATATGAGCTATAATTGTATGTATGTATGCGTCTATATGTTAATTGTGCCTTCAGACGAGTGTGTTATGATGTAGAGATACAGTTTATCAACGTGTGTTGCAGCTACCTTTATTAAGGAGTGAATATATACGCTTGATTTCTGTGTATCTCGTCATAGCTAGGCGCCCTGCCGTAGTTCGTCCGAATGTTGTCTGTCCTTGGTAGTTCACAAATATTTCTCCCCATATATAATTCTGCCGTGTGAACATGAATCTCTTACGAGATCCCAATTTCGAAAGTTGCCGTAGTGAGTTCAAATTCTCTCCCTTTATTATATATACCTGAATTCACAGTATCCCCAGATCCGGCACCTTTCATTGTCACTGTCTCAATATAGCTGTGTGTGGTTGAACGCTTAAATGTGGCCCACTCATATGAGCTATAATTGTATGTATGTATGCGTCTATATATTAATTGTGCCTTCAAACGAGTGTGTTATGATGTAGAGATACAGTTTATCAACGTGTGTTGCAGCTATCTTTATTAAGGAGTGAATATATACGCTTGATTTCTGTGTATCTCGTCATAGCTAGGCGCCCTGCCGTAGTTCGTCCGAAGGTTGTCTGTCCTTGGTAGTTCACAAATATTTCTCCCCATATATATATATTTGTGTGTATAAAAAGGGAAACAATATGCTTTTTAAAAATGGACAGAATATAACATGAATTATCCCCCATTCTTTAACATGCATAGCATATATTGCTCTGGCAACAAAAATAATAGAAGGAAAATAATAGCATTGGCTGGATTTAATTGTAACATAATGTGTTAAGGTGTGTTTATTATGGTATACACTAACCCATTATAAATAATTTTATCACAGTGAGACATAACATTTTCGGTGGCTCTTATTGTTTTATTGTTTTTTTTTATGCATGCACTATGAAAAAATCTTGATTAGATAAATAGAGAAACTCTTGTATGAATATGTATTTGGCTGGCATGTACTATGATTACTCATAGATATATTCCTATTTATTACAATTGCTAATTATTGTACGGTACTGCGGGGGATGATTCTCCGACCCCCAGGGAAAATTGGCCGTCTTTATTTTAAAGATTGCTGGAACAAAAAAATCTAGAACGAATTCGAAATTGCGTCATCACAAAATACCCATATTTTCTTCACACAGGTCTTTAACACTATCCATTTTACATGTAATTGTTTTGATCGTTCTTTGATACTCAGATCAGAAATAATATTATTTATGCTTTTCTGTATACTTGTATGCCGCTGTAAATGAGTAAAAAATGGGTATTTGTGTATTTGAACTTTTGATCCCTATCCCAGAGTCCCATGGTGACCCTGGAGCAAATTATACTGATATTTCCAAAATCATTACATTTTATTGAGAAAGAAAAATAGATATTTGACCGAATTTACCTCCCCCTACCCCGACCCCCCTACCCCCTCCCCCACCCCACCCCCATCACCATCACCCCTACCCTGCCCCACTTGAACGTTTGACCCTTATCCCAGAGTCCCCTGGTTACCCTAGAGCAAATTATACTGATATTCCCAAAATCATTATATTTTATTGAGAAAGAAAAATAGATATTTGACCGAATTTACCTATTTACCTCCCCCCACCCCCCACTATACTGGCCCCCACCCCACCACACACACACCCAGCCCCCACAGTAGATACACTGTAATCCCTTCATCAAAATGTAATGCTGCCTTGTTGGTTAGCGATGGTTCATGACAGGGATTTCTTTATTTTTATTGGATTGACAGTAGGGTAAGTGTGAGATTTGGTGCACCGTAGAACCTGGTTTAAACCCCCAGCGGCATTTATTTTGCCACTGACCGTTCCAAGGCGGTAGCCCTATTGTCAACCCTTTTGTGTTTGGGATGTCTTATTTGGCATTTTATTCATCTTTAAATATTTGTTCTTTGTTTCTGTGTGTGTTTGTAAAAAAAACACAACAATTTACCCTCCACCCACAACCCACCCTCTCTAACCCCAACCCAAGGGAAGACGTCCGATTTTAAATAATAAATCACTTGACATGCTGTGTATTAAACCTCTGGCTCTTGTAGTTTCAGAAGAATATTTTTTAAGTATTTCCCTATAAAAATCTATGTAAAACATTTGACCACCGTGGCGGGGTCAAATGTGAGCACAGGGTCTCCATTGGAACAATCTTGGTAGAGGACCATAGGCTTATAGTAAATGCAAACTATTAAACATCTGGCTCTTGTAGTTTCAGAGAAGAAGATTTTTTAATGTTTTTCCTATAAGTCTATGTAAAACTGTGACCCCCGGAGCGGGGATAAATTTGACCACAGGGTCACCATTTGAATAAACTTAGAAGAGGACCATAATCTGATGGTACATATAATACATGAGAGCTCTGTGCCTTGTGGTTTCAGAGAAAACGATTTTTTAAAAGTTTTTCCTATATAAGTCTATGAAAAACATGCAAAATCTCAATATACATACGTTGGACCCCAGGGCACGGCCATTTTTCCCGGAGGCTTCATTTGAATAAACCTGATAGTCTAGGCGTTGGCGATCATTTTAAAAGAAAAAACTGTCGAAATCTATCCAGCGGTTCTTGCGAAGAAAATGTTTTAAGGTTTCAAACTTATATGGTAATGGCGGCCATCTTGGATATTGCTCTGACCTAATTTTAGCAAATCTAAAAAGAAATTATCTAAGGATCATTCTTGTATAGCTTGGTTAAAATTGGCCAAGCGGTTTCTGAGGAGAAGTCGTTTTAATCAAATGTTAACGACGACGACGGACGAATGGACGGACGAAGAATGATCACAATAGATCACCTTGAGCCTTTGGCTCAGGTGATCGAATAACGCCATCAAAAGTTTCTTTTTAGCCATTGGGTTGCCAATCAAATTACATATACAATATTTCAAAATGAACTGCCGTTATTAAAATCACGTAAAAAGTTATATGATACCGATAATGAAAACTGATATTCATTTACGTTGACAGTTAAACATTCTAAAGGCGTTCTTGACACGTTTTTACACAAAGATGATCATGTATAGAGTCTATAGATACGAATATAAATAAACAAACATAGAAAGCCACAAAGCAAGTACTCAGTGTCTTGGCAGAAGGGAAAGCAACACAAATGTGAGTTCGCTGCTTCAAGACATCACACAAAAACACACAGATAAAAAGTCCAGACTCAATTGTACCTATGGCCGTCGAGTAGAACGCCTGTCGGTTGCTTGGTGGCGGACTATAATCCTTAGAAATACACACACACACACAAACACACGGTTCGACAAAAATGAGATATATGATCCTCTAGACAAGACAAGATTGAAGACACGCCTTAAACGTTACCACCCCTTTCAGAATTTAGGTAGACGTTATCATTTGAACCAGCCCCGTGTGGTTCTGGGGGCCCCCGTTTGGTTCCGGGGCAAAGAATAGGCCACTGCAGATCCCATTGGAGGGGTAGGCAGAGGGGTAGAACCCCACACACATTCATGTTCATTGTATCATTTTTTTTGTTCATGCTCATTAAAGGTCTTCATCATGACCCCTGCATTGTTTCAGGTGCCATCTCGCTCAGATCACTAGAGCAGTGGCAGAAAAACAATAAACGTGGCTTCAGCGTACATGGAGTGTTTGCAATAGAATTTGCAGCAACTCTACAGTTCTGCAGGTGAGAAGGTTCTAGGCCCATTCTCCAAATTTTATCTCGATGTATATGGAGGATGGGCCTGGCATGTTCATTCCTGTAACCTTTCATGTGTTGGCGCGACTTAAAATCCCAATTAAATTCAATTCAAAAAGCATTTGAACCACAATCTGTCGGTTCATCGCACATAGTGGAAAGCATACTTGTTAATGGGGCAACCACTAAACATGCAGTGCGTTGGAAAATGGTAGGTTTATAACATATTTTGATTAACTTTCTTACAAGTTTACCAAAAATGATATAAAAATGATCATGACCAAGGATCTTATAAAGTTTGTAAATCAGAGGCAAAGAATAGGGCCACTGCAGATCCCTTTGGAGGGGTATGCAGAGGGGTAGAATCCCCCCAAATTCATGTTCATTTTATCATTTTTTGTTCATGTTCATTAAAGATCTTCATCATGATCCCTGCATTGTTTCAGGTGCCATCTCGCTCACATCAAAAGAGCAGTGGCAGAAAAACAATAAACGTGGCTCCAGAGTAAATGGAGTTTCTACGATAGAATTTGCAGCAACTTTGCAGTCCAGGGTGAGAAGGTTCTAGGCCCATTTTCCATATTTTATCTCGATGTACATGGAGGATGAGCCTGACATGTTCATGCCTTTTAGGTGCCATATAATCTTTCATGTGTTGGTGCGCCTTAAAACCCAATTCAATTCAATTCCATAGAAGTCAGGTGAAAGTCCTTGTCGAAGAAGATTTCTTAAATTACCTTTTATATCAGGGCTACGACAATAAAATTCGATGATTATGCTAACGGCTGCCCTGGTGGAGTAGCTTTTAATTTATACAGTAAGGTTACGAATATTTAAGTCCTCAATTCGACCACAAGCTCTAGAAAAACGAATAAGTTGGGAAGCTGAGAAACATATACCCCTTATTACAACAAAACGCATGGTTCTCTACAAAAAGTTTTTGTTTTACTGTAAGCCTTTTCGGTCTATTTTACAATATGTGATGTTATTATTTGCGTATTTGTCAAGTTTTAAAGCAAATGTTATTGCATTTGCCATGGATAATATCCTTAATATAGAATTTGCGTTTATAATGACCATGCTCGTTATTATGTCGAATGATGTTGAGAAAAACCCAGGGCCACTTCTAGTTACAGATACGCCTCGTCTTTCATTATTTCATATACATATTAGAAGTATTCGCAACAAAATGGAATACGTTAAAGACAATTTCTCCGATTTTGACATACTATGTTTCACGGAAACGCACTTGTCTGCTAACGTTTTAACCGACTCGTTACATATACCATATATAGAAATGATAAGTCAGCACATTCTAGCGGGCTACTCGTGTACGTTTCTGAAAATATATTTTCACGTCGAATTTTAGAACTAGAAAATACGTTACAAGATGCAGTATGGATAGAAATAAAAGATAAGTCGTTTATCCTATGTACTATTTACAGACAACCTACTGCGCCCCGTGCTTTCTGGACAGACCTAAATATATGCATCGAAAAAGCTCTGGATGTGTGTAATGCTATTGTTATGGTTGGAGATATAAATGAAGATCAATTAAATCCTAGTAGTCATTGTCTCAAAGATATAATGCTTATTAATAACCTCATTAATATTATAAATGAATCTACGCGGGTAACTGAACGGTCAGCAACCCTGTTAGATCCTATTGTTGTACCAAATTCATTCGATTTTATTGATTCTGGTGTAATAAAAATTCCTTCCGATGTAAGCGACCATTTTGGTACTTACGTTGTTATTCCATTAACATATAATACCAAATGTTCGTATAAAAGACGTGTTTGGCTATACAAAAGGGCTGATTTTGATAAACTTTATGCGCTCTTGTTAACTCATGACTGGGGTTTTTTAAACGAAGATTCTGTTGACGTAGCGTGCAAACGTTTTACAAGCACTTTTATAGATTTAATTAAGTTATGTATTCCGTCAAAACTTGTTACGATTAGACCTAATGATAAACCATGGTACGATTCCGAACTAAGACGTGTCACGCGAAAACGCGACCGCCAAAAACAAAAAGCTAATAGTACCAATACACCCGAGAATTGGACACTTTACAAATCATTAAGAAACAAAGTAAATAATTTAAAAAAGCATGCAAAGGAACATTTCTTTAGCAATTTGGAAGATATAATATACGATGCAAATGTCACAGATCAACGTAAATACTGGAAAATCTTAAAACATTTTATAAAGTCAAACAAAAATTCTGAAGTTATTCCACCACTTGTTACAACATTAGATACTGGTGAAGTGATTTAATCATGTTCTGATAAAGAAAAAGCTGACTGCTTAAATGATTACTTTGCTTCAATATCGACTGTTGATGACTCAGATGCGAGATTGCCACAGTTTTTTCACAGAACTAATTCGAGAATAGATGATATAGTAATACATGAATCTGAAATTGTAGATATAATTAAGATTTTAGTGATGCACAAGGCTAGTGGAGAGGATGAAATAAGTCATAGGATGTTGACAGAAACAGTTAATACCATTTCAAAACCACTCTCTACACTTTTTAATCGCTCTATTAATGAAAGCATTTATCCCGACTTATGGAAAAGTGCTATTGTTATGCCATTATTTAAAGCGGGAGTTTTAATTCCCCAAGTAACTATATACCGATTTCGTTACTTAGTTGAGTTGCAAAGATTTTAAACAGAATTATTTTTAAACATGTTTTTAACTTCTTAGTCTTTAACAATTTTCTTTTTGTTAACCAGTTCGGTTTCCGACCGGGTCATTCCACAGTTTACCAACTATTAAATATTTACCATCAAATATGCCCAACACTTGATGCAAAACAATTAATGTGTATTGTCTTTGCTGATATATCTAAGGCATTTGATCGCGTTTGGCGGAAAGCATTACTATTTAAATTGAAACAAAATGGTATCGACGGCAAACTTTTATCATGGATTTCAGATTACCTCTCCAATAGAAAACAGAGAGTCTTTATAGGAAATGCCAAATCAGATTTAAGTACTCGGACATATGTTCTTTTTAATTTACATAAACGATATCGCTGAACATATGTTAAGCATTACTAGATTATTTGCGATGATAGCTCGCTTTCAGTCGCAACTTCTAACACAGAAGATATGGAAGGTATATAAAATCATGACTTGCAAATTATGTCTGAATGGGCTAAAACATGGTTAGTAGAGTTTAATCCAAATAAAACTGAAGTTGAAGTTTTATTTGTAACGTCAACAAATAACATCAGACAACCAAATTTATTTTTTAATGACGTACAACTTACATTTGTAGAACATCACACACATCTAGGCCTGACTATAAGTAATAATGGTAAATGGCATGAACATATTAAAAACATTCTAACCTCAGCATCCAAAGTTTTAGGCCTAATGAGAACTTTAAAATACAGAGTAGGTCGAAAAACTATGAATCAAGTATATATATCATATATGCGACCAATTTTAGAGTATGCTTCCACAGTGTGGGACGGTTGTACTGTCGGTGAGAGAAACTCTTTAGAACAACTGCAATATGAAGCTGCGCGTATTGTTACCGGTTTGACTCGATCCGTATCTATTAACAAATTAATGTGGGTAGCACTTGTGGCCCGACCCGATTGCATTGTACTTGTACATATATGGCAATAAAATATGTTTAAATCAACAAATTAATCGTCGAAATTGGATGGCTTTCGCTAGCAGACAGACGAACATTTCAGAAACTTATAACTGTATTTAAAGGTAAAAATAAAATGTTGCCTGAGAGTGTAAATAACTTGTTTCCTCCGTTTGTTAGAGATATTAATAATTACAACTTGAGGAACTCCGATGACTACGTAACACCGATAAGGAGAACTGAGTTATTTTCCAAATCATTTATCCCTTCGCCATTAAGTTTTTGGAATAATCTACCTACACATGTTCGTGAATTAGTATTTTTAAAGGCATTTAAATGTTGTCTCCTCAACACAATGTTTAAGCGTCCCACTGTCCCGTCGTTTTATTTATGCGGCTCACGATCACTTTCTGTAATTCATGCTCGCATTCGAAACTTATGCAGCAACTTTAATGGTGATTTGTATTTGAACCATTTACGATTATTACCAACATGCGACTGTGGACAAGACAAAGAAGATGCTGAACATTTTCATTTTAAATGTTGTCGATTTACTGAACAGAGGCGTGACCTGTTTATATCAACCAGACTGTTCCATCCGTTGAACGTTGACAAATTGTGTATTGGCAATACAGATTTTAGTGATAAAGAAAATGAAATTGTTTTTCTAGCTGTGCAAACATATATAAAAGACACCAGGCGTTTTAACTAGTGTATTAAAACAACTCAGCAGTGTGTTTGGACTGACCCTATGTACTCTTATTAAAACATATTCTGTCTTCTTCTCCTCCTTCTTTTCTTTTTTTTTCTTTTCTTTCACCCAACTATCGTGACAACTGTTTACGTATACATTTGTAAACGTTAGTTCATTTATTTTGTGTATTCATTGTTACTTAATATGTTTACTATAGCCATAACATTACAATTGTTCTTTGTAATTTAAATTGTATTGGGAAGGGCCGTAACTAATGTTGTAAGAAATTGTGGCCCGACCCATTTGCATACTTTGTTAAAAAAATACAATAACATATGTTTAAACCAAACATATACCCCCATAAGATAAGACGTCGCTCGGGGAATATCCACCTAAGTTGAGATAATAAACAATGTAAAATTTGAAATCACCTCTCTGTTGTTTGGGGCGCTTGTTTCAGCCAAAGGTTTTTCTGCAATAACTCGAGCAATTTAAATAATACGTAAATCAGTTATATATCACTAGCACTGGCATTTTTAGTGGAAACTATTTTGCTTTTGAAAATCGGCTGAGAAATAAATATTTTACAGTCAAAATGATTTTTTGATGGGGCTTTCCCTATGTAAATTCCTTGTTGGTGGGACAGCAGAAAATTAAGAAATGTCAAATAACTTCAGTAATACTTCTCATTTTGCTATAAAACTTTCAGGGTGTCTTAATTTACTAATATTCTAAAAAAAAAAAAATTTCAATTTTTTCATGCAGCAGAATTTTGCATTGAAAATGACCCATCAAAAACGACTTTCGCACATGCAATTTTTATTTCTCAACCGATTCTGAAAAGTAAGGTATTTTTATTTACCACTAAAAATGTCTGTTTCACTGATATACAACTTAGTTAGGAACGAAATGTATTTTGTCTGAAAAGTCCAAAAAAAACTTTGGCTGAAACAAGCGCCCCAAACAATATTCACAGATTGCAGGGCTTGTTAATTCTCAGATGTAAATCGAGAAAAGATACGACAATATCAGAAATATTAGATTTGTTGAGTTAAAGTTCTTTGGGATATATATATTATTAACCATGGTAGAAAAGAAAGCATTGCCCATTTTCAACATATCATCCAGCTACGGAGAAGTGTTACTAAAGGCTTCGATGACATTTGTCTGAGTGCCCAATAAACGACTCAACATGAAATCGGTTTCATAGAAATACAAATACAAATCTGCGACAGGAGGTGCACAGTTTGTACACATAGGGGCACTAGTAAAATGTCTTCATAAGACTGTTGCCACATTGTATTACATGTATTGTAACCCTTATCTACTTTGAAAGTATAAAAAAGAAAGACACTTCTACGATAAGGAATTTCTCAAACTGAATTCTGTGGTGACATGATTATGTAGATATGATCAATACAGATTATGGCATTATTACTATTCAACGTACTGCATGTTCAGTGATTACATATTTTACGCGTAGCGGCATTATATTCAATGAGTTCAAACATGCATATTTCAGTTAATGAACTTCAAAAATCCAACCCAAGTTGACTGAGTATTGTTAGGATTTCATGTACATATAAACAGTATTCTTGAGTCAATAACATTTTGACACTTGCTCAGATAAATCTTTGTTTTTATATTTACGTGCATTCTAGCAAATACACAATATCAACCCAGTAAATGTCTTGTCACTTGCGATGTTAACTCATTTACGATTAGAAAAATGCATGTTCTTTGCCTATGTTTCTGAAGAATTTGCGTTGTAAATCTTGACAATCATGACGGTCAAAGAGTGTTCATGACGGTCAACGAGTGTTTATGACGTCAAAGACATACTGACGTCATTTCGAATTTTTCAAATTCATCAATGATATTCGGCAGGTGCCCTCCTGATATTTCAGGACTTCATCCGCGGTGCGGTAATTCGGTGTGCATATAATCCTAATACATTTAGGGATTCACGAACCTTTGGGGACCCTGTTAAAAATACATAGAAATATAAAACACACATTTGAGGAACGTTTGATGCTTTTGTCTGGCGTGTCTAGATTGAGTCATAAAACTTGGGGTTTGGTCCATAGCTATATATATATGCAAATCACCTGACCGTACTACTTTTCCCCCATAATTCTAAGTGCCAAACACGGGAGATGATACTAGTATCGATCGAGGGCGAGAATGGGTCAAAGAGTGTTCAGGACGGTCAAAGTGTCAATGTCGTTTATATTTTTTCCAAATTTTTAAAGATTACTCGCAGATTATGAGATTTAGTGCAACAGGTCGGAATCCGCTAGATATCACTATTTATTGACGAACATATTTATTATTTTGTCCCGTTTATTGGGATGACAATAGGGTAAGAGTGAAGTTTGATGCACCCTAGAACCTGGTTTAAACCCACCAGCGGCATTTTTTGCCACTGACCGTTCCAAGGCGGTAAGCCCTATTGTCATCCCTTTTATGGTTTTGCTGTCATATCTTGCCTTTTATTCATCTTTGTAGTTTTGTTTGTGTTTGCGGTTGACTGGTACATTTTCTTGACCGCTACATTTCCTGTACACTTTTTATATCTACTTTAAATTGAACAGTGATACTACATTATTTGTATTTGGAATAAAAACAATCAAAACTGATGCATACTTATGTTCAAAATAATCATGTTTTATTCGGCATTTTATTTAGGATTTCAACAGTAGAACATAAATAAATTAGTGTTAATGTCTTTTGGCTGTTCGTTTTATGGCATTCTGGTATCTGGGTTACAGAGATAAACTGTGAGCTCGTCAATTTCTCCTTCAAACAGGCTGAGGTTTTGTCCGTCTCCGATATGTAACGCACATTGCACATTACGGAGGTATCCGGTAGCCTGGACAGAGTCAAAGTTGACACCATTGCTTCCCATCATGGCACCGTTGTCAAATGCATAAACAACATCTTTCATGTCCATGTCAAGTTGTGGTACGTAGGTGTACGCGAATTTAGTATCCGACGTTCCAACTCCGAAATAAATATTTGTTGCGTCTTCCGAGATCATGATGGACGGTACGTTTCCACAGGCTCCATTGGACACAATAGTGCGTGCAAAACCGGAAGAGGGTACTTCAGTATGATTGGAGCTATACCTCGCCTTGATAACGACAGTTGAACTGTGCTCGAGATTGGTAAATCGGGGAATGATGAGACGACTGTTAACTCCGTTGAATTTGGCAACACCGTTTATGATCTCGACGTTTTCGTTGGCGACGTAATTCCCTCTTCCTGATTCATCCCTATGGTCATAAGTGAATGGAAGGTGAACCTCTGCTGTACAAGCAAGCTTCTGTCCATTCACCGCAGTAAGGTCGTCACAGCGGCACAATTCTTGGATGAATGTTGTTCCAGGAGCACAGTGCATTTTAACCCAACCCCACCCCTCAACGTTTTGTTCGAACATTCCTACTTCAACTGCAGCTCGTGTATCGTTACAAACTGGGGCTTCTTCCAATGTTGAGTTGTCATTGAAGCATTTGTCTGTACACTCTTTATCCACGTTGTTAATGCACCCAAGGACGTCGTCATACTTTTGTCCAACAGGACAACATAGGGGCACGGATTGTTCTCCCGCACACTGCCAGTACCCGCGACAATTTCCTTCTGCGCCAAATATGGTACCATCCATTTGACCAACACATTTGTCATGTGGACACTTTGTCTCCGTGACGGGAAGACACGTGAGAAGATCCATACTCCAGAAAGTAGAAAATGCACATTGTTGGACCTGTCCATTAAAACTCCACTTCCGTCATAGCGACACTGGACATATTTATCGCAGTCTGTTGGATGATTGTTGTACCCGGCGCCATTGTCCATTCTCCAGCCGTCACACAGACCGGCGTCGGGTTGCGCATGTGTAAACTGAAACGCAGCCACCAACATGGTACCAATGCAGATAATGCCGTACTTCATTGTTGACCCTTGTTTTCCTGAAATTATGAATTTAATTTTGATAATTTTTTTTTTAAAAATACACTAAACGTATTTAATTGCCAACTTGAATGTGATACACATGTACAGGATATATTAACTGCCACTTCTTATACTAGTGTCTATTTATATCACACATTTATCATGTCTGACGATATATTCATGACATCTAGCTTGTTTCTACTACTCGTCCGTCGGATGGGGACGTAAACCGGGCGGTTCCGTGTATCGGTCTATCCTCCGAGCACGTAAAAGAACTATAGGAATCTATTCGATAATAAGAGTAGGGCAGGTTCCCGGATTCCTATGTATCCTTCCCCTCTCTCTGGGGCGGCTCTAAATAACCTATACTGTGTTGATGAGCTGTTAAACAACATTCAATTCAATTCAATTGTTTCTACTAAACGCGCATTCTAAGTAATGTGTGTAATGCCGCTTTTCGATATTAAGGATTTCTGAACTTTCTAATCTAACATTTGGCAAAAATGAAAACAAATACTAGTAGTGTTGTGTTTCCAACAAAGTGTTGCCTCCGTCGTAAAGAGTTCCAGTTTCATACCTAAGCAAACCGACTAGTTTTTCAAATCTACATTATTTGGACAAATATAGAATATATATAAAAAAAAATATGTTTTTGTTTTTGTTAATGAAAATAATTTCCTTTTTGATTTACTCTTAAGTTATAGTTATGTCGAAAAAAACAAAAAAACAACATCAGATATACTGCATGTCAGAACCGTAATGTAGAATGGAATGGATAGCAACAATCAGATTGCAGATTGTAACAATAAATACAGTTGACAACCAAAAAAAGAAAGAAAAGAAACCCCCCGCTTTTTCACATTATTTTTCATAACTTTGTAGATTAGAGTGGTTGTGGGGATGGGAGGCGCCGGATTTATTAAACACAATCTCAATTTAATACACATACGTACAGTTGATGAAAATGCTCGATGAATGAAATTCAGATTACATATATGTCATCTATATTCAAAACACAAGATTTAATAAAATAAAACTCACGTTTTGGAACTATAACTAGATTTAACACATACATTGCCATGTTAAATATGATCATTTACTGTTGTGTTTTTGAAAAAATATTTTTTAGTTTCATTTATCCTCAGAAATGCCGACACATTTAGACAAAAGGCTTACTACAATCATTCATGTAACATTCTGAAATGAGTCTACTTTCAAATTACAAGTAAATGCACGCATACATTTTAATGTTAGAATGAGCTGTATTCACTTTGAAATGTGTATATGTTTAACAAGATCCTGGCGTTAAGTTACTATAATAACATATCAGGGGCGTAGCTTGGCCTTTTTGACGGCATAGGCCCGCAGTTAAAGTTATTATGCTAGTGGGGTCCGGGGACATGCCCCCCCCCCCCCCACACCCCAATTTATTTTTATGTTAGAATGCATTAGGTGCGTGCTGACGTATATTTTAGACTTCAAGAAGGGCAAAGATAACTAAACAAATATATATGAAAATAATATTTTCTGGTTACTACGCCACCTATACAGCCCCCACCCCACACGCGATTTTTATTGCATTTTTTTGTATTTTGAATTTTTCTATTTCTGAAAATTAGGCGTAGGCCTGGGCCTACAGGGCCTATGCAGAGCTATGCCAATGCATATAGATGATTTAAAAACTACATTTACAACCAAAAATGTTTTAAACGCTTACCTTAACAGATATTATTTCTTCTTACAGCTCTTCTTGCTGAATTGGCTTGAATTGATTATTTTATGTTTAATTTCCCTCCTTTATATACCAGAACTGTTTTGACCAGGGAACACACATATGGTGTTTACGCCCATCTTGCGTGGTTAACCAACGTATCCTAGACGCGCGCCGGTGACGTGTGCGCTGCGGCCAAGGTAGAAGAGTACACTTCATAACGTAATTTATTCCTTCCCTTAAATCATAACTGTCACTTATCATATCCAATGGAAATGAAACCTCTGTTTTAATTCACTAAAGTCGTGTGAGTAATTAATTTACGCAATTACGTTTGGGTTAACATGTAAACATGTCTTCCATATACGTTATATCATTTGATCGTGCATAGTAAAAAAAACGTGTGGTTAATCATTGAACAAACAATATGTACATTACGTAAAAGGTGTGTACGACTATTCCTATCTGGTATATAAGAGCAATCAAATGAACACAAAGTCAGAAATCAAATAACTTTTGAAAGAAGTCCGTGACGAGAAGCAGAAAAAAAAGGTAAATTATTTTCGATAATTTCATTGTTTTTCCTTTTTGAATATAAAATATATGTGATAAATAAAACGTATTAAAACATATATGATGTATAAATACAAATAAAACAGAATTATGTTAATTCACCCAGTTACAGTAATGACGACATTAAAACATACATATATAACACATAGCAGGAGGGTTAAGCATTTACGATACTAGATATATGATTATAATGTGAAAAGGTAATATATTTTTGGTGATATTTGCTAATGTAATACTATACTGTTATTTTTTTCAATTATTATACTTAACTTTGGAACCGTTCTCATTGGGAGGGTTACCGATAACTATTCAGTAATGTTAGTACGTAATGTAACTTTGGGACCACTAATCCCAATCTGGGTGACTAATAAATAAAAAATAAAATAACGCGGTGCTGAGGGCGCGAGAGGTGTTGCACCTTATATTACCTCGCATGAATAGACTCAATACAACTGAGTCTGCCACCTTTCTCTCTTGTTTGTGTGTGTTGCTTCCAATGGATCTTATTTTCTGTAGTCATTAAAATTCATATTCTAACGTTTATTTAGTGCTGTGTGGCGGCTGCAACATGTCGACCAACTACAAATCAGTAGTGTTATTACTTACTGGTCCTTTGGGATCATCAAGCCCAAGCGTTGAAGCTTTATAGTAGAATATCGCTTAAGCCGGTGCTAGGAGGCGTGAGAGGTGTTGCATCTTATAATTACCTCTCATGAACAGACTCAATACAACAGAGTCTGCTATTTTTTTCTCTTGTTTGTGTTTGTTGCTTCACCCTTTCAGTATCTATCAAAATAGAATTCCGACTTTAGTCGTTGCTAGGGGGCGTGATTCTGCTACCTTTCTCTCTTGTTTGTATTTGTTTGTTCCAAGGAGTCCCCCGGTTACTATTAATTTCTATTACCTCGTGTAAAAGCTGTGTTTATGTATATATATGTATGTGCTCAAAGTTTATTGTTTTAATGAATTAAACTCATTTAAAGGTCACCCTTCTGCGATAAATTTTGTTTTGCTACATGATATTTTATAATCATCATAAGGAGTAGTACAGTTGAAGACGTTTGACTGTATTGTAATGCACAATATTTGATGTGAAATAGTAATGCATTTGGTTGAATGTGAATAGTTCAACCTTTTATGAACGAACACATTAGTTTGTTATTCTGCATTGGATTTAAAATTGTTTACCTACGAATCTGTCCTATAACGTGTTGGTGTTCATCTGTAGGTTAGCATAGTCGAATATTTGGAACATCAATTTTTTTTGCACATATTTCTAAGCAAAATAACTAGTAGGGCTAACATTCTTTTTCCATATTCATGCATAGATATCCATAATCAATGTATTATATTTAATCCTTCGTTTCAGGACATTAAAACATGAAGAATATGAAGAAGGTTATTTTCTGCATGGGTACCATTTTGGTGGCTGCGTTTCAGCTTACGCATGCACAACATGACGCCGGTCTGTGTGACGGCTGGAGAATGGAAAATGGCGCCGGGTACAACAGTCATCCAACAGACTGCGATAAATATGTCCAGTGTCGCTATGACGGAAGTGGAGTTTTAATGGGACAGGTCCAACAATGTGCATTTTCTACTTTTTGGAGTATGGATCTTCTCACGTGTCTTCCCGTCACGGAGACAAAGTGTCCACATGATAAATGTGTTGGTCAAATGGATGAAACCATATTTGGCGCAGAAGGAAATTGTCGCGGGTACTGGCAGTGTGCGGGAGAACAATCCGTGCCACTATGTTGTCCTGTTGGACAAAAGTATGACGACGTCCTTGGGTGCATTGACAACGTGGATAAAGAGTGTACAGACACATGCTTCAATGACAACTCAACATTGGAAGAAGCCCCAGTTTGTAATGATACACGAGCTGCAGTTGAACAAGGAATGTTTGAACAAAACGTTGAGGGGTGGGGTTGGGTTAAAATGCACTGTGCCCCTGGAACAACATTCATCCAAAAATTGTGCCGCTGTGACGACCATACTGCTGTGAATGGACAGAAGCTCGCTTGTACAGCAGAGGTTCACCTTCCATTCACTTATGACCATAGGGATGAATCAGGAAGAGGGAATTACGTCGCCAACGAAAACGTCGAGGTCATAAATGGTGTCGCCAAATTCAACGGAGTTAACAGTCGTCTTATCATTCCCCGATTTACCAACCTCGAGCACAGTTCAACTGTCGTTATCAAAGCTCGGTATAGCTCCAATCATACTGCTATACCCTCTTCCGGTTTTGCACGCACTATTGTGTCGAATGGAGCCTGTGGAAACGTACCATCCATCATGATCTCAGAAGACGCAGCAAATATTTATTTCGGAGTTGGAACGTCGGATACTAAATTCGCGTACACCTACGTACCACAACTTGACATAGACATGAAAGATGTTGTTTACACATTTGACAACGGTGCCATGATGGGAAGCAATGTTGTCAATTTAGACTCTGTCCAGGCTACCGGATACCTCCGTAATATGCAATGTGCGTTGCACATCGGAGACGGACAAAACCTCAGCCTGTTTGAAGGAGAAATTGACGAGCTCACAGTTTATCTCTGTAATCCAGATAACAGCATGCCATAAAACGAACAGCCAAAGTACAATAACACTAATTTATTTATGTTCTACTATTGAAATCCTAAATGAAATGCCGAATAAAACATGATTATTCTGAACATAAGTATGGGTCGTTGTTTATTGTCATACATTAAAATACTAATTATGTAATATTGATGTTCAATGTTCGTCAATACATAGGTATATGCATTCCAAATGAAGATGTTCATGTCTCTGTAAAAGCGCGAGGCATATCTCATAATCTGCGAGTTAGGAAACGGAATATTCTTTTAAATACCTATTCTTACGGTGTCCTGTAAGGGCCATCTTACCATCGTAAGATGTGATGGTCGATGGTAAGATGCGATTGTAAGAGGGAGGGAGAGAGAGAGGAGAAAGGGGTGTCGATAACACGAAGAAGAGGCCTAATATACATTACGATTGATGCGATGGTCGATGGTAAGATGCGATGGCCAATAGAAAGATGCGATAGTAAGATGCGATGGTTGATGGTAAGATGCGATGGACCATCGACTTTGGCATCTTTCCATCGACCATCGCATCTTACTATCGCATCTTACCATCGACCATCGCATCTTACCATCGAACATCGCATCAATCGTAATGTATATTAGGCCTCTTCTTCGTGTTATCGACACCCCTTTCTCCTCTCTCTCTCTCCCTCCCCCACCCGTCTCCCTATCTCTCTATCTCTCTCTCTCTCTCTCTCTCTCTCTGAGCGTTCAACTTAGGCCTTACAAAACGTTATGTGTGTTTAGGGTTAAACCTATCTTTTTTTCCCCAATTTACCAGAAAAAATATATAAATCAAGTCTGTTTTGGGTTTAAAATGCTATGTTCCTATATATATATATGAGCCGCAACACGCGAAAACGTCCCTTCAGACAACATTTTGACATTTTATATTTGTTTATGTTCATGAAACATGTTGATTTTCTCTTTAAAAATCTCTTTATTTTATGTTGATATCTTAATTAAAAATGATTTTATCTCAATTTGAAAATTAAAGATTTTATTAACCATTAATTTTGACGTTGACGTCGGCTTCTTGGACGACGTCGTTGATTAAATAATAACAAAAAACATAAACAATTACCATTTTCTATGGCATTAAGTATTTATATTAAGAAAACATATTCCATACGATATAATAATAACGTAAAACTCAGAAGTGACGAGAAATGATATGTAATTAATTGATTACCGGCCGACGTCATAAATTGTTACTTTATGACGTTGTTGTTTAAACGTCCGAAGGGACGTTTTCGTGTGTTGCGGCTCATATATATATATAATAAATAAAGACTCTATGTTAAATTATTTAACTCCGCCAAGCTTTCGGACTTACGTCCTTCGTCAGGGTTGAATAAATATATATGAAAATAAATCCGTACCTACCCTACCTACTATTTTCTGGCATGTTACCCTAAACCTAGGATGAAAATTGAAATATAGAGCCCTGCCTAAACACACATGTTTTTTGTTTGTCCTTATTACGGAATTATAGCTCACCTGCGTGTAATCTATCATACTTCAAACTTCGGAATTCGGAATTCAGAAGTACAACAAACTTGGCATTGTCACCCTTCTGTGTCTGGGTTTGAGTAGGTTCCAGTGGGAGAAGGGTGGCAGGGCGTGCGCCTATAAAAATCCTCGAGAAAATACTCATCAACCTCGAATTGCGGAAATTCTTGTTAAAACCTGGATCTATACCCTGTATGTAGATTGACTAGATAAATTCCAGACCGTCCCTGCCCCCACGATGCTCTTAATGGTTCTTTAGGCCCTCAGACAACTAGTAAAATATAAGGATGCTTGACCTTAAAAAGTGAGGCACTCATGTGTTCATCCAACGTATGTACTCCTCACTCGCCCACAAATACTTGTTTGCCTTATTCGAGAATGGAAATTGGTCTGGTCTGGAATTCATCTAGTCAATCTACATACTGTTTGATATTTTCATTTTTTTAAGATAAATGACAATTACTATATCACGGGTACTAAACATTGACTCTAGCTCTTTTTGGAGATATATGGAAACGAGAGTCAATGACACTTCCGAGGTAGAGACAATCTGAAACAACGAATGAAAGCAACTAAAGTATATATATGTATAGATTCAACAATGGATGCAAGATTATGTGTATTTGGAAACTTCTCAAAAACAATTATATGGCCAATTAATTGTATGCATCTTACAGAAATTCTCCCGCAGGAATCTATATATGTGGAGGGATCAAAGTAAATTGTAAAAGAGACTTGCTACGTATATATTCCATCTTATATTTCCAAAGGCGGATTCAGGGAACACACATTCAAATCTGATAAAAAACAATATTTAAATAAGAAAAAAAGAAGATTTTCGTAAGGACTATTTTATATTAAGGTCAGTTTTTTTCGTAAGCCTAGCATACGTTGGTAACATTTTACATGGACTGGCAATGACTCATTTTAAATGAAAGATTGTTTTTGTAGTTTTGTAAGCAATAAATGAAAACGCATCGTTAGTATTGACGTTATAAGAGGAATGCCTTTTTCGGATATTGGGGAAAACAAAATCAACCTTACGAAAAGGACTTTAAAAATCAATATTAATAATTTTATAATTTTTTGAGTATTTTCTTATTTTATTCTGAAAAAAAGAAGCGGTATAAAGTGTAAACATATAGAGGATCTGACACTCGTTGTCATTTCATACATTTTATTAAACGAGTTCAGGAATTTGTTATTAAGCGAGCCTCTGGCGAGCTTAATAACAAATTCCTGGACGAGTTTAATCAAATTTTGTATGAAATGACATCGAGTGTCGAGCCTCTGGCGAGCTTAATAACACATTCCTGGACGAGTTTAATAAAATGTTGTATGAAATGACAACGAGTGTCAGATCCTTTTTATCACATGGCTCAAAAACGACAAGAAACTACACATTCTTGCTTGTGGTGAATCTACATACGGCGGACTGTTACCCTCACAACATCGCCGATTCAGTGTTATATCCACGGACTCCACAGACTAAACTGGTGTTCCGGGACATTGACTAGACGAACGTACTGACATTTCACTTCAACGACCGACTGATTCGGTCGCCTTGTGTATTACACATGGTTAATACAAGGAAATACGTGGTAGGTTTATTATACGGAATACAAGCAGTTTCATGTGATAAAAATATATATGTCATTATGACTCATATTATTAATCCAGTATAATTTTGACTTTAAACCTGCTTGCATATAATTAAATAACAGTTTCAGTTTCGGTTTTTATGGGATGATGTGTTGTCCGTCATTCGTCCGTCCCCGTCTGTCTGTCTGTCTGTATGCCTGTCCGTAGTTAACTTTTGCCTTTTGGGCACTCTAGACTCTCCATTTTTCATCCGATCTTTACCAAATTTATACTGTATACATAAGGCCTCGATCGAATTATTGGACCAGCCAGATTCGATCGGTAGTAGCTGAGTTATCTGCCCTTGAACTTGTACAAATGCATTATTTTGTCTTGTGGACACTCTAGTCCCTCCATTTGTCATCTGATCTTAAACAAACTTACCTAGTAGTTATATATCCATAATCCATAAGATCTCGGGCGAGTTCTTGAATCACCCAGATTGGATTGCTAATAGCTGAATTATCTGCCCTTGAAATGGCAAAAATGCATAATCTTGCCTTGTGGGCACTGTAGCTCCTCCATTTGTTATCCCATCTTTACCAAACTTATACAGCAGTTAGTTATCATAGATCTCGGATGAGGTTTTAAACCAGCAGATTCAATTATTACTAATAGATGAGTTACTAGTATCTGCCCTTAAATTTGCAAAATATTTGCCGTGTTAGCACTCTAGTTCCTCCATTTTTCACCCAACCTGGCCTTTATTTGGCCGGATTTAAACGAAACTTTGAAGGGATGATCAGTACCAAGCCTAGTTGTGCATATCATCACCGTGTTCCGATTGAATGCTTTTGTTGGAGTTGTTGGCCCTTTAAAGGTTTTAATACACAAACGTTGTCCGGACCTTTTCTCCTGAACCGCTGGCCGGATTTCAACGAAACTTGTCAAGGATGATCAGTACCAAGCCTAATTGTACATATCGTCGCCGTGTTCCAGTTGAATGATTTTCGGCAGCTCTATGTCCTTTTCCCAAGTGGGGAGACATCTGTTTTTACTAAAAACCTCTAGTTCTAATTTGGTACATTTTGGTAGAGATACGGCCCTTTAAAGGTTTTCAACGAAACTTGGCAGAGATGATCAGTGCCAAGCCTAATTGTACATATCGTCGCCGTGTTCCAGTTGAATGATTTTCGGCAGCTCTATGTCCTTTTCCCAAGTGGGGAGACATCTGTTTTTACTAAAAACCTCTAGTTCTAATTTGGTATCGTTATTTAGAGACTCGAGGCACAACATAATTATATAAAACGTTTTTGTGACCGCTTGCATAAAGGGGCCCTTCTACAGGGGTACATCAATTTATTTTAACGGAGTTTTCGACATGGAACTGTAAGTCCATCCGTACCCTTTGGGATTACGTAATCATGTGTGGTGGTGTATTTCTTAGTTAAGGATGTGTAGATGCACAATACGTTGTAGTTGCACTTGCAATAATTCATATGTTCGACTGCCATTTTGCTCAATGCATGGCACAGAGTTTTGTCATAAATGCCACAACAAGTAATACCATCCACTCCCCCACAGACTCCATGTAGTAAGTAGAGCGATACAGGCTCTCTTGGGCCTCTTGTTTTTCGTTATTCTGCCAATACTATTTAAATACATTATTGGTGCAATGTTATCAACAGTTAGTTATCTGTAAACATGGTTTATTTAACTTTACTATTTATGATTGAACAAATGAAAACTAACGGTACGCCTTGGGTTTCTAAAAAAAAAAGAAAAAATATTGCAATGTGTCCCTTTAAATTTTTCGAAAGTACTTTCGTATAACAAGTTTCATATTCGTGGAAATTTACCCAATATTGATTTGAAGGAGTAGTGGAGAATATTAGGAGTAACCAATTGGTGAATGACCTCCACTACGAATCAGTAGAGTTAATAACTCATGGACCTTTGGATTCTTCAATCCAAACTTTTAGTTTAAAGTAGAATTCCGCTTGGGATGTGAGAGGTGTTGCATCTTATATTACCTCTCACGAACACGAATACCGATTATAGTGTGAGAGGTGTTGCATCTTAATATAACAACTATTTCGGTATGTAATTTGTAAGTGTGTATGTTTTTAAGAAGTAATATGGTACAGACATTACAGAAAGGCGTACCTGACCTGCTTCCTTTATGTACATGCACATGACTATTTACACAGTTATAGCGCCGTAGATAGTATTTTTTACACTAAATATAAGCTTTTGATGTTAACTTGTGTAGAGGGATTTATTTAGATTGATAGGCCCTTTATAAGTCTGAAAAACAATATTGTGTTTACAAACCTATAAAATCATTATAACACCATTACGGTACTTGCATACGTATTGAACGTGTATATGTCTGTGTTGAATTAAAAAGGAATTTAACGGAAACGAAAACTTAAAGCTTGAGCAATTACTGTTTAATAGCGATGATTCAAAGAGGAAAAACACATTTTAGAGATAAAAGTAAGTATAAAACTCGAACAGTATATGTAACATTCACAGAAAACAGTCAAGCAAAACACGTATTCTAAAACAAACATCAGTTATAAGGATAAGATATATAGATGCAACGTATGCCCCACTACAAACAAATAGAGGTACAGCCTTGGAACGATCAGTGACAGAAATTCCGCTGTGGGGTTTAAACCAGGTTCTAGTTTTAGCCTCTAACAAACCAGGCAGCATTAATAGGCGATATAAGTAAAATATAAAGTTTCATGAAAATTGGATGTAAAACGTAGGAGTTAAGCGGACAAGGTTTACATTCGAAAAACTTCAAAGTCCCGTAACTCCTCCAAAACTCATTCAACCGAAACCTCCCGACAGTATGCGCTACTAGACATCACGCGGATACTTCCTACAAATTATCATGAAAATCAGATGAAAAATGTAGGAGGAGTTAAGCGGACAAGGTTTACATTCGAACATCTTCAAAGTCCCGTAACTCCGCCAACAAACATTCAACCGCAACCTCCCGAAAATATGCGCTGCTAGACATCATACTGATACTTCCTGTAAAGTTTTATGAAATTCGAATGAAAAACGTAGGAGTTAAGCGGACAAGAAAACGGGACAAACGGACGTACATACGGACATGCGGACGGACATGACGGCAACTATATGCTCCCCCGAAAAAAAATCGGTTAGCATAATTACAAGAATGGCAATCTATTATATGTCTAGTATGCAGTGCCCTGGCTGCTTGAAGCCTTTCTCAAAATATATTAGTTATATATATATACCTCAGTAGGTTTAGAAACAACGTACATCTATTGGTAAATGTGCTTGTTGATGGCGGGATAGAGACATCAAACGGGATCTAGGATGCATTAAACTCACACTTACGTTATTGTCATCGTATTAAAACGGGGCATTGTTAATTTCTGCATATATGTTATTTAATATCATGTTAACTATTTGCATTTGTGAAACAATTTTTTTTTTGTGATCTTAGTTATTCAAAGTATTCATTCAACTGGTAAATGTGTAAATACTTAAACGTATTGAAATTATATGTATGAATGAATGAATGAGTGAATGAATGAATGGTGTTTTACGGCACGTCGGCACATATATAGGTCATATTGTGCGCAAAAAATAATTAAGGATGGACAAATGAAATAGTAAGTTATTAAAATATATTGCTAAAACTTTTTACATATAAGAGATGATATGGTAAAATTAGTAACTATCTATAAGTAGGTATAACAACCGGGAATAGATGTTTACTGCGCACTTACACAATGAGGTCAAGGCCAACAGGAATGAAAGTTACCTAAACGTAAAACGTCTCAAACTGTGAATACAAAGGCGTACATATGATTTACAGTTTCACTATACTATAAACGCAATTCTACGTCCATGCTAGCATGGACGTAGAATTGCTTTTCTACGTCCATGCTAGACCTTACCAATACAGTCTCAAGCTTTATTGGCATGGTCTAGCATGGACGTATAATTGCTTTTATCTGGTCTACTACATATAGACTATGATTAAAGCTTTATTTACATCGTCCAGTATGGATTTAGAATGGCTTTTATCTGGTCTACTACAGATAAACTATGCTTAACGCGTTATTACATGGTCCAGCATGGATTGGGAATGGACTTGGTCTACTACAGATAAACTATGCTTAAAGCTTCGTTCACATGGTCCAGCATGGACTGAGAATGGCTTTAATCTGGTCTTCTAACTACATATATTCTATGCTTAGTGCTTTATTTACATGGTCCAGCATGGATTGCGAAGGCTTTTATCTGGTCTATTACAGATAAACTATGCTTAAAGCTGTATTTACATGGCCCAGAATGGATTGAGAATGTATTATATTTGGTCTAGTACAGATAAACTATGCTTAAAGCTTTATTTACGTCGTCCAGCATGAATTGAGAAGGGCCTTTATCTGGACTACAGATAGACTATGCTTAAAGCTTTATTTACATGGCCCAGCAGGGATTGGGAATGGCTTTTATCTGGTCTATTACAAGTAGACTATGCTTTTAGCTTTATTTACATAGTCCAGCATGGATTAGGAGTGACTTTTATCTTATCTACTACAGATAAACTATGCTTAAATCTTTATTTACATGGTCCAGCATGGATTGAGAATGGATTTTATCTGGTTTACTACAGATAAACTATGCTTTTGGCTTTATTTATATGGCCCAGCATGGATTGGGAATGACTTGTATCGGGTCTACTACAGATAGACTATGCTTAACGCTTTAGTTACATGGCCCAGCATGGATTGGGAATGACTTGTATCGGGTCTACTACAGATAGACTATGCTTAAAGCTTTATTTACATGGCCCAGCAGGGATTGGGAATGGCTTTTATCTGGTCTATTACAAGTAGACTATGCTTTTAGCTTTATTTACATAGTCCAACATGGATTAGGAGTGACTTTTATCTGATCTACTACAGATAAACTAGGCTTAAATCTTTATTTACATGGTCCAGCATGGATTGAGAATGGATTTTATCTGGTTTACTACAGATAAACTATGCTTAAATCTTTATTTACATGGTCCAGCATGGATTGGGAATGATTTGTATCGGGTCTACTACAGATAAACTATGCTTAAATCTTTATTTACATGGTCCAGCATGGATTGGGAATGATTTGTATCGGGTCTACTACAGATAAACTATGCTTAAAGCTTTATTTACATGGCCCAGCATGGATTGGGAATGATTTGTATCGGGTCTACTACAGATAAACTATGCTTAAAGCTTTATTTACATGGTCCAACATGGATTGATAATGGATTTTATCTGGTGTACTACAGCTAAATTATGCTTTTAGCTTTATTTACATAGTCCAGCATGGATTAGGAGTGGCCTTTATGTGATCTACTACAGATAGACTATGCTTAAATCTTTATTTACATGGTCCAGCATGGATTGGGAATGATTTGTATCGGGTCTACTACAGATAAACTATGCTTAAATCTTTATTTACATGGTCCAGCATGGATTGGGAATGATTTGTATCGGGTCTACTACAGATAAACTATGCTTAAATCTTTATTTACCTGGTCCAGCATGGATTGGGAATGATTTGTATCGGGTCTACTACAGATAGACTATGCTTAAATCTTTATTTACATGGTCCAGGATGGATTGGGAATGATTTGTATCGGGTCTACTACAGATAAACTATGCTTAAAGCTTTATTTACATGGCCCAGCATGGATTGGGAATGGATTTTATCTGGTCTATTACAGGTAGACTATGCTTAAGGCTATATTTACATGGTCCAGCATGGATTGGGAATGGCTTTTATCTGGTCTATTACAGGTAGACTATGCTTAAGGCTTTATTTACATGGCCCAGCATGGATTGGGAATGGCTTGTATCGGGTCTACTACAGATAGACTATGCTTAAATCTTTATTTACATGGTCCAGCATGGATTAGGAGTGACTTTTATCTGATCTACTACAGATAAACTATCCTTAAATCAGAGCTAAAAACTAGAAAATGTCTCTCGCCCTGCACTCAACATTTTTGTGTTGGGCAAGCGGGCTAATGGAATTTAAATACACCCCTGGAAATGTTAATAATATGCATATCAATACCATTTTTTTGACGCCATACAACGATGGATGGACGGATGCAAAAGGTTATTTACATGGTCCAGCATGGATTGCGAATGGATTTTATCTGGTTTACTACATATAAACTATGCTTTTAGCGTTATTTACATGGTCCAGCATGGATTGGGAATGGCTTGTATCTGGACTACTACAGATAGACTATGCTTAACGCTTTATTTACATGGTCCAGCATGGATTGCGAATGGATTTTATCTGGTTTACTACATATAAACTATGCTTATAGCGTTATTTACATGGTCCAGCATGGATTGGGAATGGCTTGTATCTGGACTACTACAGATAGACTATGCTTAACGCTTTAGTTACATGGCCCAGCATGGATTGGGAATGATTTGTATCGGGTCTACTACAGATAGACTATGCTTAACGCTTTAGTTACATGGCCCAGCATGGATTGGGAATGATTTGGATCGGGTCTACTACAGATAGACTATGCTTAACGCGTTAGTTACATGGCCCAGCATTGTAGATTTATATAATCATTCAGTAATATATAATTAAACGCATATTAAACAAGAAACCGAAGTTATAATCACGACTGTACAAACACACGATTTTAACGTGTACATGGTATGGCTCTCCCGACAGCTTTACATCCTCTCCGAAGGATGGCATACTTTCACAGTACATTGCCCGTATAAGGTACTGTTGATTGGTGTTTAACGTTATACGTTATTTCAGGTCATTGTCCTTCTTAATACCAATAACTGCCAGCCCTCCAAGTGACCCTGGGTCGGAGTCAAGGTCACTTAAATACATGTACCGTCAATATTTGCGTTAAAATGTGAGTGAGGGTACATGTATTTTATTGACGTTGACTCGGACCCAGGGTCAGCTGGAGGGCTGGAAGTTATTGGCCTTAAGACGGACAATGACCAGGAGGTTATATATGAAATTTGAACATTCTACTCCCATGGACAAAAAAGTTATAATACAATATGTTGACGCCGTCGAACCCGCCAATATTAGCGGCGCCTATGTCTCGCATTTTGCCAAAAGGCGAGACAAAAACGGGACGTGACACGACCGGGAATCGAGCCTCGATCAACCATGGACCTCTGGATCGAGGCATGCTAATCACTCGGCCACCCCAACTTTTAGGTCAGTTTTTCAGAATGCTACGCGGTCTATAAAATATAAAGAGAAGGATACAAATATCGGACAGGGAAAGCAGCATTCAAGGAAGACAGTCAACCACAAAACACAAAAACAAACACGCAAACAGACAAACGAAAAGGCAAAAGTAATAAAAAATGCAAACGACATCACAAACACAAAAGAGTTGACAATAGGGCTACCGCCTTGAAACGGTCAGTGACAAAGTAGGCCACTAGGGATTTAAACCGGTTCTAGGGTGCACCAAACCTCACACTTACCCTACTGTCATCCCATTAAAACAGGACAGTGTAAAAAACATCGACCGTTTGATGTCAAAATTCTCATCTGAATTACCATATCTGGCACATTGTAAAATAGTGGACTTTTGAATTTATTATGTGTCGTCTATGTTTGAAACTGCCAAATTGTGACATTTCAGTGTAGTCGGTATCGGAACCGTGCCAGGTTGTGTCATATTGAAAATCCACCATGTAAGCATGTTTATAGTAAATTTCGTCAGCATTGAACACACTAACCTAGTTGTCACGTGCAGTTTGACTGGCCTGGTTTAGTAAGCATCAAAAACATGTACATTATATTCCTTTATAAACTGGCAATGATCCAACTACGCAGAACGAAAACGTTATGACTAAATTAAGCATATTAAGCTATAACGTTTTCAGAAATGACAGGTGCACTCGCGAAGGAGAAGGAGTATCTATAGCTATACAGAATAATTTAACAGCAATTGAATGCATATTGATTTCGTACGGACTCTGAAAAGGTATTCTTAAATCTTAGCAGCTTCTATGTGTTGACGCATTCTCTATGCCTAAAAGTAAAAGTAGATATAAAAGTTGAACAGGAAATGTAGCATGCAAGGACCACAGTCAGCCACAAACACGCACAGAAACAAACAACAACTGCACAGATGAATACAAGGCAAGATATGACATCACAAACATAAAAGGGTTGACCATAGTGGCAAAAAAGGCCGCTGGGAGTTTAAACCAGGTTCTAGGGTGCACCAAACCCCACTCATACCCTACTGTCATCCCAATAAATGTGACAGTGTAAATAAGGATATCCCCGCCAGGTTATATTCACTAACAAACAAGGCAACACTATAACAGGCAATACAAGTAAAACACATACGTGTATATATATAATATAAAAAAGCGTAGAAAGTCACAAAGCAACTTGCTCAAAGACTTGGCAGTAGCCAAAGCAACAACAGAACAAACCGTTAACAAGACAAGATTTAAGACAAACATCAAACGCTACAGTCCTTAAGGGATTTAGGTAGACGTCATTATAGGGTCTTCTCACAATTAAAGTAGCTATCCACCAATAACAGTCAATTTTTACAACCTGTGTACATTGTTTCTAAACCTACTGACGACGAGGTATATAATTATATAACTTACATATTTTGCGAATGCAGACTCTATATAGACCGTATATTTCTTCAAAACTGGTGAAAATCCTGCAAGAAAGCAGCAAGATAGGCATGTTGTAGTGGAGACTGGACATGACCTTATATTTCTTCAAAACCTTGTCAAAGCGACCCGAAATTTTGCACATGATGTTAGATGCATGATGTAGTGGAGACTGGACATGACCTTATAAATATTTCTTCAAAACCTTGTCATAGCGACCCGAAATTTTGCACTTGATGTTAGATGCATGTTGTAGTGGAGACTGGACATGACCTTATAAATATTTCTTCAAAACCTTGTCATAACGACCCGAAATTTTGCACATGATGTTAGATGCATGATGTAGTGGAGACTGGACATGACCTTATAACTATTTCTTCAAAACCTTGTCATAGCGACCCGAAATTTTGCACATTATGTTAGATGCATGTTGTAGTGGAGACTGGACATGACCTTATAAATATTTCTTCAAAACCTTGTCAAAGCGACCCGAAATTTTGCACATGATGTTAGATGCACATGAAACAAGGCAACACTATAACAGGCGATACAAGTAAAACACATACGTGTATATATATAATATAAAAAAGCGTAGAAAGTCACAAAGCAACTTGCTCAAAGACTTGGCGGTAGCCAAAGCAACAACAGAACAAACCGTTAACAAGACAAGATTTAAGACAAACATCAAATGCTACAGTCCTTCAGGGATTTAGGTAGACGTCATTATAGGGTCTTCGCACAATTAAAGTAGCTATCCACCAATAACAGTCAATTTTTACAACATGTGTACATTGTTTCTAAACCTACTGACGACGAGGTATATAATTATATAACTTACATATTTTGCAAATGCAGACTCTATATAGACACACTATAAACGGCTTTAACCAGCCAGGCCAACACCAAAACTGGAGCGTCAAATTAAAGAGTTCACTTCACGCATAATTAATCATGGGTATTTTAAGAAACCGTGAATATATATATCTTTCCTCTCTCTCTGAGGCGGCGCGAAATAACATAACGTGTTGACGAGGCGATACTCCTTTACCTTTAATCAGCACATATACACTATTATAAGAAGCATTTTATTTCAAAATCAGTAAGCCAAAGGCCCAAGTGATCATGCAATATTATACATATGCATTTTAACAGACGTAGCAAGATCCGTACATACATGTATTAACAAATATCAGATGCAAAAATAAACACAGTTATACTGTTTACTTCTTTTTAGAGAACAAAAACAGAAAACAAAAATAGACACAAAACACATGAACACGTCAGAATTTCCAATTAAAATTTCACGGAGAAGGTGACTAAACATATATAAATATATCAATGGTATGGTTGATATATTATACTTAATCATATCCATGTCATGAACATATAAGCACATACACATACGTTTCAAACGCCATCAAAAATGCTTTTTTGCATTTTCAAACGTGACAAAATGAACACACACAAATATACATGACTATGTGAAAATAAGATATTACACTATTAAAATAACACAAAACATTACAATTGAGAAGGAGAAAATGAGACATGGAATGACAATTACATCAAATCATTTCATTAGCATTTCCTTATTTCAAATGCTTTAAAAATATACACACTTAAATTTTTTATTTCTTTTTCACTTTTGCTGTAAAAAAAGTTCTTTTAATTTGAACATGCTCGGTCAATTCCAAAAATATGTTTTAATATATATTTTTCGGATGTCTTTAAACAGATCGCAATCTAAAATGAAATGAAACTCGTCTTCAGGTTTGTTGCAAATTATACATATTCTATCTGCTAATGGTATACTTCTAAGTCTAGACCACATACCAGTCTCTATAGCAAGGCTATGAGACGTTCTATCTGCTAATGGTATACTTCTAAGTCTATACCACCTACCAGTCTCTATAGCAAGGCTATGCGACGAGACAATTAACCTGGTCATCGATATTCTAAATTAGGGTACGTTTAGGCACTGAAGAAATAATTGAAAATCAAAACTAACAATTTCTTTAAAAAATATTGCTCTCGATGAACTTTCTAAACGTTCATGCCAAGACTGTATCTTATTATCAAGAAGTCGTTGTTTAATTATACCTAAGAAAAGATCCACATCTCCGACACTGGTTTAGCCACAAGTAGTAAAAACCCATTGACGATAATAAATCGCGACTTAGGGTTACCCATGATACTTTGTTTGGGTAAATATCAGCATCTGTTTTTAGATAACTTTGCAATACTTGTTTTCACTGCTGTTTAAAATCATTAACCAATATTTAATAATTCTATAAAATCTGTTATTGATACGGCTAAACCTGCCCAGAATACCATACACAGTCATTTTGCGTTGTACGTTTTACTTGCAATAAAGGGTATGTATTCTTTCAATATTGTTTGCACTGTGGAAACCCCACACTTCACAAGAATAATTTAAAATTGGCAATATAAGCTTATCAAATAGTTTAAGTCAATGTCTTTAAAGTTTAAAAGATACTTATTCAGTTTGAATATTGCTTTTTGTGCTTTACCCGTTAATTGCGTTTCACTGAAAGAACCGCCTTGGGTAAAAACAATTCCAAGGTAAGTAAGTGAATTCACAATTTCAATTTGTATACCATTGAAAAGAAAATGTAAATTACGTGGTAACAATCCAGCTTTTCTGAAAACAATTATTTTAGTTTTTTTAACATTTACTTTTAACTTCCATCTCTCGCAGTAATCAGATAGAATACCAAGACCTTTTTGAAGACCTCCAGCCCTTTCTGCGAAAATAACAATATCATCAGCATATAGCAAGAGAAATAGTTTTGTCATGTATACCTCGATACCATCACATTTATTTAAAATGAAATATTCCTCAATATCATTTAAGAACATTGCGAAAAGAAAAGGAGATACACATTCTCATTGACGCACTCCGAGCATGCATAAAAACTCGTTGCTTAACGTATTATTGTATTTGACTCGTGATTTAATACTATTATATATACTTTTAACTACATTGAACATTTTACTTCTTACACCCAACTGTATTCATTTATACCACATACTGTTTCTATCTATATTATCAAAAGCTTTGCTAAAATCAATAAAACTACAATACATCTTCTGTATCATATGTGTAATATAAGTCCATGTTGTCAGTTGTACTCATACCACTGCGAAAGCATGCCTGTGCATCAATATATACATTGTAATTTTCAGCCCAATATAGCTTAAACGAGTATTTAATAGTCTCGTAAATAGTTTACCCAACGTACTTAATACTGTAATTCCTCTATAATTATCTGTGTCATTAATAGAACCATTCTTATGTAGTGGGATGATATATCCTTCTGACCATGTCACAGGAAAAATACGTTTTTAGAAACAGTTTTGTAGTGTAATTTTGACGTTATTTGGCAGGTTAGTTTCTTTAGAACAAAAAGCACAACAGACTTTGAGACATAGAAGAGAAAGAAGAAAACCTACACGATTCAGAGAATAAAAAATGGATTTATTGGTGTGGCATAAGTGATCAGGGCACAATACTTAAACCTTGTAAACGCAGATGTGTCTCACGGACTTTTCCATTAAATGTAAAATGTCAAAACTATTTCCAGATGAATTGGCTAAGGGAGACAGAAAAGGAGTTTCATTCATAAATTTATTATCGGTTTAATTTCATGCTCATGTTTGTATCAAGTTTTATTATTTTATCAATAGGTGTACATGAATATGATAAAGCAAAAACGGTGGAACTAGAAAAAAATCGGTACGCGGATGCCAAAAAGTACTGGAGTATGTTAAAAGAATTATCTGACATTAAAACGTCAAAAACTGGTCTATCTGAGTTTGAAAATTATTTTAAATGTATTAACAATCCAAACGATCCGTTCTTTAGTGCGGATGAAGATGTCATTTACTTTAATGAAATATATGTTAACAATGAATTAGAAATTATGTTTAGTGAACTCAATGTTGACATAAGTCAAACTGAGTTATTAAATGCTATTTCTCAGATCAAAAATGGTTGTAGTAGCGGTCCTGGTATGCTTATAAATGAATTTTATGTACATGGTAAATGCATATTGGTACCTGTATTGCTTCAACTAATTAACAAAGTCTTTGAACGTGGATTCTTTCCAGAGTCATGGTCCGATGGTTACATAATACCATTACATAAAAAGGGTAGTCTAAATGATGTTTCGAATTTTAGAGGAATTACTTTACTCAGTACATTTGGTTAATTGTTTAAACGTGTCCTGAATAAAAGATTAAATGATTGGGCAGAGCGTTATTATGTGTTTATTGAAGCCCAAGCAGGGTTTAGGAGAAAGATATGCATAGTAGATACTATTTTCGTTTTGCACGGTCTTATTAGTCATCTGATAAATACAGGCAAAAAGCTATATTATGCGTTTGTTGATTTTACAAAAGCCTTTGATTATGTAGTGAGGGATAATTTGCTGATGAAACTTATTAAACTTGGCATTAGAGGGAAGATTTTAAACAATAATCAATCTATGTACAAATCTTTTAAATCAAGGGTTAACTATATATATATATATATATATATATATATATATATATATAAACTGAAAACATGATAGTTACATATTGCATTTAAATACATATGTCTTAGTATATTTATAGTCATGTGTACGAAAAATATATAAAACAATATTCATAATAGTTCTACGTAAAATAGAAATGTAAAATAAAATAAAATACAAATATTTAAAAAGATGCAATGTCCATGGACTGTGAATGTTACTCTCATAGGCTAGGTACTGCATGCTTGGTGGTGGACCCTTTTACAGTTCGCCACTATGCTTTCCTCTTTAATTGTACGATGACAGGACAGGCTGTGGACCCTATGATGACGCCTACCTAAAGCTCATTGGGACGGTGGCGTTTGATGTTTGTCCATGATCTTTCTTGTCGTGCCCTTTATGGTGTATTCTCTTACTGCTCTGGCTTCTGCCAAGTCACTGAGTACCTTCATTGTGGCTTTCTAGGCTATTGTTTTTTTGTATTATATTTACACGAGCATACTTGTGTTTTACTTATATTGCCTATTGATGCTGCCTTGTTGGTTAGAGACTAGATCATGACGGGGATTTCTTTATTTACACTGTCCTGTTTTGATGGGATGACAGTAGAATAAGTGTGAGGTTTGGTGCACCCTAGAACCGGTTTAAACCCCCCAGTGGCCTACTTTGCCAATGACCGCTCCAAGGCGGTAGCCCTATTGTCAACCCTTTTGTGTTTGTGATGTCGTTTGCATTTTTTATTACTTTTGCCTTTTCGTTTATCTGTTTGCGTGTTTGTTTTTGTGTTTTGTGGTTGACTGTCGTCCTTGAATGCTGTCCGATATTGTTATCCTTCTTACTCATATTTTGTATTACATAGTGGAAGACTGTGTGTATAAAATAGATGATTTAATGAGATGAAAATATTTGTACTATCTTCTCCATATACATATGTATGTACATTTGTTTATGTTGTTTCATTTCGTATTACCCACTTGGGGATACTGGGGGGGGGGGGGGGGGGGGGGGGGGGTGCACCCGGCGCACACCCGGCGTGCGACCCACCTAAAAAATCCGGATCATACATGTATGTCCATGTTACTGTAGATAAAATATCAAACCATTTCGATGCACGCCCATGGTATAAATAAATTTCTCGCTCGCTTCGCTCGCTCGACACATAATGGCTAATGAGTGGTTTAATTAACACATTGTTGAATCTTTTTATATGAATACGGAACCCAATCAATGCACTACCGCAACCGTTTTATGAGGCTAGAAACGGACCCGAATATTGACCAAAATCTTACGCTCCCCCTAAGCTGAAATCCTGGATCCGCCCTGTTACTTGTCATTGTATTGTGTTAGCTTTTTATATCCTCACAGGCCCTATGGCATATTGGAATTTTGAATAAAACATCTATATATATTTCAGACTGACATGTTACTTGTTGCTTTGTTATTGCTTCATAATTGCTTTTGTTGTAATTTAACTCAGCATGCGAAGTTATCAACATTAGATAATTGTATTTTGTTTTCATTGCACAGACAAAATAACAAGCTGTTAATTGATAAAACTTTAAGTGAGCAGTGAAATTTCGTTGATTCAGACGTTTTACAACATCTTATTTGAAAGAAAAAAGGAGTTATACTCTAAAACAATCATTGTTAGAATATACAGACTGCATTTAAACAAACTTCAAAGAAATAAACTTCATTCTAAAAAGTAGTGTTGTTACATTGCGTACAGTGTTGTTACATTGCGTACAGTGTTGTTACATTGCGTACAGTGTTGTTACAATATCATGTTACATATGCTGTAGTAGATTGCCTGACTATATATATAACAACAGTGTCAGTTTGATGTCTTATACAGACATTACATCATGGGTCAACAACAAAAGATCTCTACAGAAAAACACAAGGCCCTATAAACAAGCAATCTCATTAAAATCAAATCCTATTTATGCTTTGATACTTTCCGCTTCTAGGTCTTGTAGCGCAGAGTATCGTTGCGTCATAAAGGGTCTGATTTTAATGAGATGCTACAAAGGCATGTTAAATTTTCCACATTAACAAAGTATCTCCTTTTTACCCATCAATTGTCATGATGAAGTACGTTTTCCTCATATAAGTTGAACATTTTCAATTTCTTTTTTGACATCCGAAACTAATTTAGTTCAGCTACTTCAAATTTCGAGACATATTACTATGAAGCAAAACACCTATGATAAACTTTGACAAACACGTGGATAAGAAGACGATACATGGTTAATACAAAGTGGTGCCACCTTTTTGAACTGTGTACCCTTTTGCAAAGGCACATGCCAAATTTGGGCATACTTTTATTGACAATAAGCTGAACAAGATAGACAACCCATTTTGGAATGATGTATATAGATCACTGAGCCAACTAAAAACAGAACTTTCTCCAAATGCATGGAATGAAATATTAATGGAACCAGTTTTTCTCAATGATACAATTAAGACTGGAATGTTTTATAAAGTAAACGTTATATATATAGGAATATTATTTTAACCAGGTTTTCCTTTTAAAACTCTGGTTATTAGATTGGGGTATGTCGTTTGGCGTGCGTGCGTTCGGCTTGGCGGGTGGGCGTGCGTGAATGTGTGCATGCGGCGTCAAACTATTAGTTTCCGCTCAATAACGTTTGTTAGGAATGAGATATGCAGGGTATGTAGCTTATATGGAAAGAACACTTGGGATTGCATTTGGGGTCACTGGGGACAAGGTCAAGGTCACTGTTACTAAAAGTTAAAAAACGGTTTCCGCTCAAGAACTTAAGTAAGGAATGTGATATTATAATGAAACATGCTGTGTACGTAGCTTATATCAAAAGGAAGCTCGGGATTGCATTTCGGGTCACTGGGGTCAAGGTCATTGTTACTAAAAATATAAAAACTATCTCCGCTCAATAACTTCAGTTGGGAATGAGATATTGGAAGGAAACTTGCTGTGTATGTACCTTATATGGAAAGGAAGCCCGGGATTGCATTTGGGGGGTCACTGGGGTCAAGGTCAAGGTCAAGGTCACTGTTACCAAAAATAGAAACATGATTTCCGCTCAATTCCATAAGTCAGGAATGACATATTTCAACGAAACGTGCCGTGTGTATAGCTTATATTTTTCGAACTTTATTCAATATGAACGGGTAACAAGGGCAATAAAATCAACTGTTATACGATTAGAAATCACAAAAGATAAATGTAAAATAGTTGGCCCCATTCAAAACTTAGTCTGGTATCTAATTAAGAAAGATGACAAGGGGTGTACAGATATTTACAAAACTCCGAATAGAAAAAGAATTGAACATAAAGCAATACTTAAATGAAATCAAGAAAATTCAGAAAAAAAAGCAAAGAAGAATGGATATGTATATTTTCACTACCTATTAACATATTACCAAAATACACATCATCACTTATTTGGTTAGAGACAAGACTATTACATCGTATTTTAGCAACTAATAAACTTCTTGCTATTAATAATGACAGGTGTTACTTTTTTAATGCGGACACGGAATTATTAATTCAGTTATTTTGGCACTGTAGAAATGTGCAGTCTTTTCGAAATATAGTTCGCGACTGGCTTAAAGAGTCGAGGGATGCCAACATCTTAATAATTTAACATTAAAGATAAGTACAATTATATTTGGAGATATTGCACTTGAAAATACTCTAAATTGTCTTATTCGAGTAGCCAAAAATTGTATTAGATGGGAGATCACCGTGTTTAACAATGTATAAAAACTCAGTACTTTACCAATATAACACAGAAAAAGTAATAGCTTTCAGAACAAATTCTAACGACATATTTAACGAAAAATTGCAAACTAACAGTAATCGTATTGAACATAATTATGTTAAGTGCAATTAGGTTAAGGGCCTTTTAAAATCACTGAAAGTTTATTTTTCCGCCTATTTTTTTCTTCTCGCATATATATATATATATTTGTGTATATAAAAAGGGAAACAATCGGCTTTTTAAAAATGGACAGAATATAACATGAATTATCCCCCATTCTTTAACATGCATAGCATATATTGCTCTGGCAACAAAAATAATAGAAGGAAAAAAACGTTTGGCTGGATTTAATTGTAACAGAATGTGTTAAGGTGTGTTTATTATGGTATACACTAACCCATTATCAATCATTTTATCACAGTGAGACATAACATTTTCGGTGGCTCTTATTGTTTTTTTGTTTTTTTTATGCATGCACTATGAAAAAATCTTGATTAGATAAATAGAGAAACTCTTGTATGAATATTTATTTGGCTGGCATGTACTATGATTACTCATAGATATATTCCTATTTATTACAATTGCTAATTATTGTACGGTACTGCGGGGGATGATTCTCCGACCCCCAGGGAAAATTGGCCGTCTTTATTTTTAAAGATTGCCGGAACAAAAAAAATCTAGAACGAATTCGACGGCGCGTCATCACAAAATACCCATATTTTCTTCACAAAGGTCTTTAACACTGTATCCATTTTACATGTAATTGTTTTGATCGTTCTTTGATACTCAGATCAGAAATAATATTATTTATGCTTTTCTGTATACTTGTATGCCGCTGTAAATGAGTAAAAAATGGGTATTTGTGTATTTGAACTTTTGACCCCTATCCCAGAGTCCCATGGTGACCCTGGAGCAAATTATACTGATATTTCCAAAATCATTACATTTTATCGAGAAAGAAAAATATATATTTGACCGAATTTACCTCCCCCTTCCCATACCCCCTACCCCCTCCCCAACCCCACCCCCATCACCCCCACCCTGCCCCACTTGAACGTTTGACCCTTATCCCAGAGTCCCCTGGTTACCCTGGAGCAAATTATACTGATATTCCCAAAATCATTATATTTTATTGAGAAAGAAAAATAGATATTTGACCGAATTTACTTATTTACCTCCCCCCACCCCCACTACACCGGCCCCCACCCCACCACACACACACCTAGCCCCCGCAGTAGATACACTGTAATCCCTTCATCAAAATGTAATGCTGCCTTGTTGGTTAGCGATGGTTCATGACAGGGATTTCTTTATTTTTATTGGGTTGACAGTAGGGTAAGTGTGAGATTTGGTGCACCCTAGAACCTGGTTCAAACCCCCAGCGGCATTTATTTTGCCACTGACCGTTCCAAGGCGGTAGCCCTATTGTCAACCCTTTTGTGTTTGTGATGTCTTATTTGGCATTTTATTTATCTTTAAATATTTGTTCTTTGTTTCTGTGTGTGTTTGTAAAAAAAAACAAAACAATTTACCCTCCACCCACAACCCACCATCTCTAACCCCAACCCAAGGGAAGACGTCCGATTTTAAATAATAAATCACTTGACATGCTGTGTATTAAACCTCTGGCTCTTGTAGTTTCAGAAGATTTTTTTTTAAGTATTTCCCTATAAAAATCTATGTAAAACATTTGACCACCGTGGCGGGGTCAAATGTGACCACAGGGTCTCCATTGGAACAATCTTGGTGGAGGACCATACGCTTATAGTAAATGCAAACTATTAAACATCTGGCTCTTGTAGTTTCAGAGAAGAAGATTTTTTAATGTTTTTCCTATAAGTCTATGTAAAACTGTGACCCCCGGAGCGGGGATAAATTTGACCACAGGGTCACCATTTGAATAAACTTAGAAGAGGACCATAATCTGATGGTACATATAATACATGAGAGCTCTGTGCCTTGTGGTTTCAGAGAAAACGATTTTTTAAAAGTTTTTCCTATATAAGTCTATGAAAAACATGCAAAATCTCAATATACATACGTTGGACGCCAGGGCACGGCCATTTTTCCCGGAGGCTTCATTGAATAAACCTGATAGTCTAGGCGTTGGCGATCATTTTAAAAGAAAAAACTGTCGAAATCTATCCAGCGGTTCTTGCGAAGAAAATGTTTTAAGGTTTCAAACTTATATGGTAATGGCGGCCATCTTGGATATTGCTCCGACCTAATTTTAGCAAATCTAAAAAGAAATTATCTAAGGATCATTCTTGTATAGCTTGGTTAAAATTGGCCAAGCGGTTTCTGAGGAGAAGTCGTTTTAATCAAATGTTAACGACGATTACGGACGAATGGACGGACGAAGAATGATCACAATAGATCACCTTGAGCCTTTGGCTCAGGTGATCGAATAACGCCATCAAAAGTTTCTTTTTAGCCATTGGGTTGCCAATAAAATTACATATACAATATTTCAAAATGAACTGCCGTTATTAAAATCACGTAAAAAGTTATATGATACCGATAATGAAAACTGATATTCATTTACGTTGACAGTTAAACATTCTAAAGGCGTTCTTGACACGTTTTTACACAAAGATGATCATGTATAGAGTCTATAGATACGAATATAAATAAACAAACATAGAAAGCCACAAAGCAAGTACTCAGTGTCTTGGCAGAAGGGAAAGCAACACAAATGTGAGTTCGCTGCTTCAAGACATCACACAAAAACACACAGATAAAAAGTCCAGACTCAATTGTACCTATGGCCGTCGAGTAGAACGCCTGTCGGTTGCTTGGTGGCGGACTATAATCCTTAGAAATACACACACACACACAAACACACGGTTCGACAAAAATGAGATATATGATCCTCTAGACAAAACAAGATTCATCCCTTTTAGAATTTAGGTAGACGTTATCATTTGAACCAGCCCCGTGTGGTTCTGTGGGCCCCCGTTTGGTTCCGGGGCAAAGAATAGGCCACTGCAGATCCCATTGGAGGGGTAGGCAGAGGGGTAGAACCCCACACACATTCATGTTCATTGTATCATTTTTTTTGTTCATGCTCATTAAAGGTCTTCATCATGACCCCTGCATTGTTTCAGGTGCCATCTCGCTCAGATCACTAGAGCAGTGGCAGAAAAACAATAAACGTGGCTTCAGCGTACATGGAGTGTTTGCAATAGAATTTGCAGCAACTCTACAGTTCTGCAGGTGAGAAGGTTCTAGGCCCATTCTCCAAATTTTATCTCGATGTATATGGAGGATGGGCCTGGCATGTTCATTCCTGTAACCTTTCATGTGTTGGCGCGCCTTAAAATCCCAATTAAATTCAATTCAAAAAGCATTTGAACCACAATCTGTCGGTTCATCGCACATAGTGGAAAGCATACTTGTTAATGGGGCAACCACTAAGCATGAAGTGCGTTGGAAAATGGTAGGTTCATAACATATTTTGATTAACTTTCTTACAAGTTTACCAAAAATGATATAAAAATGATCATGACAAAGGATCTTATAAAGTTTGTAAATCAGAGGCAAAGAATAGGGCCACTGCAGATCCCTTTGGAGGGGTATGCAGAGGGGTAGAATCCCCCCAAATTCATGTTCATTTTATCATTTTTTGTTCATGTTCATTAAAGATCTTCATCATGATCCCTGCATTGTTTCAGGTGCCATCTCGCTCACATCAAAAGAACAGTGGCAGAAAAACAATAAACGTGGCTCCAGCGTAAATGGAGTTTCTACGATAGAATTTGCAGCAACTTTGCAGTCCAGGGTGAGAAGGTTCTAGGCCCATTTTCCATATTTTATCTCGATGTACATGGAGGATGAGCCTGACATGTTCATGCCTTTTAGGCGCCATATAATCTTTCATGTGTTGGTGCGATTTAAAACCCTCATTCAATTCAATTCTATAGAAGTCAGGTGAAAGTCCTTGTCGAAGAAGATTTCTTAAATTACCTTTTATATCAGGGCTACGACAATAAAATTCGATGATTATGCTAATGGCTAATGGTGGAGTAGCTTTTTCGTTATACAGTAAGGTTACGAATATTAAAGTCCTCAATTCGACAACAAGCTCTAGAAAAACGAATAAGTTGGGAAGCTGAGAAACATATACCCCTTATTACAACAAAACGCATGGTTCTCTACAAAAAGTGTGTTTTTACTGTAAGCCTTTTCGGTCCATTTTACAATATGTGATGTTATTATTTGCGTATTTGTCAAGTTTTAAAGCAAATGTTATTGCATTTGCCATGGATAGTATCCTTAATATAGAATTTGCGTTTATAATGACCATGTCGAATGATGTTGAGAAAAACCCAGGGCCACTTCTAGTTACAGATACGTCTAGTCTTTCAATATTTCATATAAATATTAGAAGTATTCGCAACAAAATGGAATACGTTAAAGACAATTTTTTTCCGATTTTGACATACTATCTTTCACGGAAACGCACTTGTCTGCTAACGTTTTAACCGACTCGTTACATATTGACGGGTTTTGTACCATATATAGAAATGATAAGTCAGCACATTCTAGCGGGCTACTCGTGTACGTTTCTGAAAATATATTTTCACGTCTTCACGTCGAATTTTAGAACTAGAAAATACGTTACAAGATACAGTATGGATAGAAATAAAAGATAAGAACAAATCGTTTATCCTATGTACTATTTACAGACAACCTACTGCGCCCCGTGCTTTCTGGACAGACCTAAATATATGCATCGAAAAAGCTCTGGATGTGTGTAATGCTATTGTTATGGTTGGAGATATAAATGAAGATCAATTAAATCCTAGTAGTCATTGTCTCAAAGATATAATGCTTATTAATAACCTCATTAATATTATAAATGAATCTACGCGGGTAACTGAACGGCCAGCAACCCTGTTAGATCCTATTGTTGTACCAAATTCATTCGATTTTATTGATTCTGGTGTAATAAAAATTCCTTCCGATGTAAGCGACCATTTTGGTACTTACGTTGTTATTCCATTAACATATAATACCAAATGTTCGTATAAAAGACGTGATTGGCTATACAAAAGGGCTGATTTTGATAAACTTTATGCGCTCTTGTTAACTCATGACTGGGGTTTTTTAAACGAAGATTCTGTTGACGTAGCGTGCAAACGTTTTACAAGCACTTTTATAGATTTAATTAAGTTATGTATTCCGTCAAAACTTGTTACGATTAGACCTAATGATAAACCATGGTACGATTCCGAACTAAGACGTGTCACGCGAAAACGCGACCGCCAAAAACAAAAAGCTAATAGTACCAATACACCCGAGAATTGGACACTTTACAAATCATTAAGAAACAAAGTAAATAATTTAAAAAAGCATGCAAAGGAACATTTCTTTAGCAATTTGGAAGATATAATATACGATGCAAATGTCACAGATCAACGTAAATACTGGAAAATCTTAAAACATTTTATAAAGTCAAACAAAAATTCTGAAGTTATTCCACCACTTGTTACAACATTAGATACTGGTGAAGTGATTTACTCATGTTCTGATAAAGAAAAAGCTGACTGCTTAAATGATTACTTTGCTTCAATATCGACTGTTGATGACTCAGATGCGAGATTGCCACAGTTTTTTCACAGAAATAATTCGAGAATAGATGATATAGTAATACATGAATCTGAAATTGTTGATATATTTAAGATTTTAGTGATGCACAAGGCTAGTGGAGAGGATGAAATAAGTCATAGGATGTTGACAGAAACAGTTAATACCATTTCAAAACCACTCTCTACACTTTTTAATCGCTCTATTAATGAAAGCATTTATCCCGACTTATGGAAAAGTGCTATTGTTATGCCATTATTTAAAGCGGGAGTTTTTAATTCCCCAAGTAACTATATACCGATTTCGTTAGTGCCATTATTTAAAGCGGGAGTTTTTAATTCCCCAAGTAACTATATACCGATTTCGTTAGTAACGAAATCGGTATATAGTTACTTGGGGAATTAAAAACTCCCGCTTTAAATAATGGCATAACAATAGCACTTTTCCATAAGTCGGGATAAATGCTTTCATTAATAGAGCGATTAAAAAGTAACTTACTTAGTTGAGTTGCAAAGATTTTAAACAGAATTATTTTTAAACATGTTTTTAACTTCTTAGTCTTTAACAATTTTCTTTTTGTTAACCAGTTCGGTTTCCGACCGGGTAATTCCACAGTTTACCAACTATTAGATATTTACCATCAAATATGCCCAACACTTGATGCAAAACAATTAATGTGTATTGTCTTTGCTGATATATCTAAGGCATTTGATCGCGTTTGGCGGAAAGCATTACTATTTAAATTGAAACAAAATGGTATCGATGGCAAACTTTTATCATGGATTTCAGATTACCTCTCCAATAGAAAACAGAGAGTCTTTATAGGAAATGCCAAATCAGATTTAAGTACTCGGACATATGTTCTTTTTAATTTACATAAACGATATCGCTGAACATATGTTAAGCATTACTAGATTATTTGCGATGATAGCTCGCTTTCAGTCGCAACTTCTAACACAGAAGATATGGAAGGTATATAAAATCATGACTTGCAAATTATGTCTGAATGGGCTAAAACATGGTTAGTAGAGTTTAATCCAAATAAAACTGAAGTTGAAGTTTTATTTGTAACGTCAACAAATAACATCAGACAACCAAATTTATTTTTTAATGACGTACAACTTATATTTGTAGAACATCACACACATCTAGGCCTGACTTTTAGTAATAATGGTAAATGGCATGAACATATTAAAAACATTCTAACCTCAGCATCCAAAGTTTTAGGCCTAATGAGAATTTTAAAATACAGAGTAGGTCGAAAAACTATGAATCAAGTATATATATCATATATGCGACCACTTTTAGAGTATGCTTCCACAGTGTGGGACGGTTGTACTGTCGGTGAGAGAAACTCTTTAGAACAACTGCAATATGAAGCTGCGCGTATTGTTACCGGTTTGACTCGATCCGTATCTATTAACAAATTAATGCGGGTAGCACTTGTGGCCCGACCCGATTGCATTGTACTTGTACATATTTGGCATTAAAAATATGTTTAAATCAACAAATTAATCGTCGAAATTGGATGGCTTTCGCTAGCAGACAGACGAACATTTCAGAAACTTATAACTGTATTTAAAGGTAAAAATAAAATGTTGCCTGAGAGTGTAAATAACTTGTTTCCTCCGTTTGTTAGAGATATTAATAATTACAACTTGAGGAACTCCGATGACTACGTAACACCGATAAGGAGAACTGAGTTATTTTCCAAATCATTTATCCCTTCGCCATTAAGTTTTTGGAATAATCTACCTACACATGTTCGTGAATTAGTATTTTTAAAGGCATTTAAATGTTGTCTCCTCAACACAATGTTTAAGCGTCCCACTGTCCCGTCGTTTTATTTATGCGGCTCACGATCACTTTCTGTAATTCATGCTCGCATTCGAAACTTATGCAGCAACTTTAATGGTGATTTGTATTTGAACCATTTACGATTATTACCAACATGCGACTGTGGACAAGACAAAGAAGATGCTGAACATTTTCTTTTTAAATGTTGTCGATTTACTGAACAGAGGCGTGACCTGTTTATATCAACCAGACTGTTCCATCCGTTGAACGTTGTCTTGACAAATTGTGTATTGGCAATACAGATTTTAGTGATAAAGAAAATGAAATCGTTTTTCTAGCTGTGCAATCATATATAAAAGACACCTTGCGTTTTAACTAGTGTATTAAAACAACTCAGCAGTGTGTTCGGACTGACCCTATGTACTCTTATTAAAACATAGTCTGTCTTCTTCTCCTCCTTCTTTTCTTTTTTTTTCTTTTCTTTCACCCAACTATCGTGACAATTGTTTACGTCTACATTTGTAAACTTTAGTTCATTTATTTTCCGTATTCATTGTTACTTAATATGTTTACTATAGCCATAACATTACAAATGTTCTTTGTAATTTAAATTGTATTGGGAAGGGCCGTAAATAATGTTGTAAAAACTTGTGGCCCCGACCCATTGGCATACTTTGTTAAAAAAAAATGCAATAAAATATGTTTAAACCAAACACATACCCCCATAAGATAAGACGGCGCTCGGGGAATCCCCGCCTAAGTTGAGATAATAAACAATGTAAAATTTGAAATCATCTCTCTGTTGTTTGGGGCGCTTGTTTCAGCCAAAGGTTTTTCTGCAATAACTCGAGCAATTTAAATAATACGTAAATCAGTTATATATCACTAGCACTGGCATTTTTAGTGGTAAATAAAACTATTTTGCTTTTGAAAATCGGCTGAGAAATAAATAATTTATAGTCAAAATGATTTTTTGATGGGGCTTTCCCTATGTAAATTCCTTGTTGGTGGGACAGCAGAAAATTAAGAAATGTCAAATAACTTCAGTAATACTTCTCATTTTGCTATAAAACTTTCAGGGTGTCTTAATTTACTAATATTCTAAAAAAAAAAAAAATCAATTTTTTCATGCAGCAGAATTTTGCATTGAAAATGACCCATCAAAAACGACTTTCGCACATGCAATTTTTATTTCTCAACCGATTCTGAAAAGTAAGGTATTTTTATTTACCACTAAAAATGTCTGTTTCACTGATATACAACTTAGTTAGGAACGAAATGTATTTTGTCTGAAAAGTCCAAAAAAAAATTTGGCTGAAACAAGCGCCCCAAACAATATTCACAGATTGCAGTGCTTGTTAATTCTCAGATGTAAATCGAGAAAAGATGCGACAATATCAGAAATATTAGATTTGTTGAGTTGAAGTTCTTTGGGATATATATATTATTAACCATGGTAGAAAAGAAAGCATTGCCCATTTTCAACATATCATCCAGCTACGGAGAAGTGTTACTAAAGGCTTCGATGACATTTGTCTGAGTGCCCAATAAACGACTCAACATGAAATCGGTTTCATAGAAATACAAATACAAATCTGCGACAGGAGGTGCACAATTTGTACACATAGGGGCACTAGCAAAGTGTCTTCATAAGACTGTTGCCACATTGTATTACATGTATTGTAACCCTTATCTACTTTGAAAGTATAAAAAAGAAAGACACTTCTACGATAAGGAATTTCTCAAACTGAATTCTGTGGTGACATGATTATGTAGATATGATCAATACAGATTATGGCATTATTACTATTCAACGTACTGCATGTTCAGTGATTACATATTTTACGCGTAGCGGCATTATATTCAATGAGTTCAAACATGCATATTTCAGTTAATGAACTTCAAAATTCCAACCCAAGTTGACTGAGTATTGTTAGGATTTCATGTACATATAAACAGTATTCTTGAGTCAATAACATTTTGACACTTGCTCAGCTAAATCTTTGTTTTTATATTTACGTGCATTCTAGCAAATACACAATATCAACCCAGTAAATGTCTTGTCACTTGCGATGTTAACACATTTACGATTAGAAAAATGCATGTTCTTTGCCTATGTTTCTGAAGAATTTGCGTTGTAAATCTTGACAATCATGACGGTCAAAGAGTGTTCATGACGGTCAACGAGTGTTCATGACGGTCAAAGACATACTGACGTCATTTCGATTTTTTCAAATTCATCACTGATATTTGGCAGGTGCCCTCCCGATATTTCAGGACTTCATCCGCGGTGCGGTAATTCGGTGTGCATATAATCCTAATACATTTAGGGATTCACGAACCTTTGGGGACCCTGTTAAAAATACATAGAAATATAAAACACACATTTGAGGAACGTTTGATGCTTTTGTCTGGCGTGTCTAGATTGAGTCATAAAACTTGGGGTTTGGTCCATAGATATATATATGCAAATCACCTGACCGGACTACTTTTCCCCCCATAATTCTAAGTGCCAAACACGAGAGATGATACTAGTATCGATCGAGGGCGAGAATGGGTCAAAGAGTGTTCAGGACGGTCAAAGTGTCAATGTCGTTTATATTTTTTCCAAATTTTTAAAGATTACTCGCAGATTATGAGATTTAGTGCAACAGGTCGGAATCCGCTAGATATCACTATTTATTGACGAACATATTTATTATTTTGTCCCGTTTATTGGGATGACAATAGGGTAAGAGTGAAGTTTGATGCACCCTAGAACCTGGTTTAAACCCACCAGCGGCATTTTTTGCCACTGACCGTTCCAAGGCGGTAAGCCCTATTGTCATCCCTTTTATGGTTTTGCTGTCATATCTTGCCTTTTATTCATCTTTGTAGTTTTGTTTGTGTTTGCGGTTGACTGGTACATTTTCTTGACCGCTACATTTCCTGTACACTTTTTATATCTACTTTAAATTGAACAGTGATACTACATTATTTGTATTTGGAATAAAAACAATCAAAACTGACGCATACTTATGTTCAAAATAATCATGTTTTATTCGGCATTTTATTTAGGATTTCAACAGTAGAACATAAATAAATTAGTGTTAATGTCTTTTGGCTGTTCGTTTTATGGCATTCTGGTATCTGGATTACAGAGATAAACTGTGAGCTCGTCAATTTCTCCTTCAAACAGGCTGAGGTTTTGTCCGTCTCCGATATGTAACGCACATTGCACATTACGGAGGTATCCGGTAGCTTGGACAGAGTCAAAGTTGACACCATTGCTTCCCATCATGGCACCGTTGTCAAATGCATAAACAACATCTTTCATGTCCATTTCAAGTTGTGGTACGTAGGTGTACGCGAATTTAGTATCCGACGTTCCAACTCCGAAATAAATATTTGTTGCGTCTTCCGAGATCATGATGGACGGTACGTTTCCACAGGCTCCATTGGACACAATAGTGCGTGCAAAACCGGAAGAGGGTACTTCAGTATGATTGGAGCTATACCTCGCCTTGATAACGACAGTTGAACTGTGCTCGAGGTTGGTAAATCGGGGAATGATGAGACGACTGTTAACTCCGTTGAATTTGGCAACACCGTTTATGATCTCGACGTTTTCGTTGGCGACGTAATTCCCTCTTCCTGATTCATCCCTATGGTCATAAGTGAATGGAAGGTGAACCTCTGCAGTACAAGCAAGCTTCTGTCCATTCACCGCCGTAAGGTCGTCACAGCGGCACAATTCTTGGATGAATGTTGTTCCAGGAGCACAGTGCATTTTAACCCAACCCCACCCCTCAACGTTTTGTTCGAACATTCCTACTTCAACTGCAGCTCGTGTATCGTTACAAACTGGGGCTTCTTCCAATGTTGAGTTGTCATTGAAGCATTTGTCTTTACACTCTTTATCCACGTTGTCAATGCACCCAAGGACGTCGTCATACTTTTGTCCAACAGGACAACATAGTGGCACGGATTGTTCTCCCGCACACTGCCAGTACCCGCGACAATTTCCTTCTGCGCCAAATATGGTACCATCCATTTGACCAACACATTTATCATGTGGACACTTTGTCTCCGTGACGGGAAGACACGTGAGAAGATCCATACTCCAGAAAGTAGAAAATGCACATTGTTGGACCTGTCCCATTAAAACTCCACTTCCGTCATAGCGACACTGGACATATTTATCGCAGTCTGTTGGATGATTGTTGTACCCGGCGCCATTGTCCATTCTCCAGCCGTCACACAGACCGGCGTCGGGTTGCGCATGTGTAAACTGAAACGCAGCCACCAACATGGTACCAATGCAGATAATGCCGTACTTCATTGTTGACCCTTGTTTTCCTGAAATTATGAATTTTGATTTTGATAAAAAAAAATAAAAATACACTAAACGTATTTAATTGCCAACTTGAATGTGATACACATGTACAGGATATATTAACTACCACTTCTTATACTAATGTCTATTTATATCACACATTTATCATGTCTGACGATATATTCATGACATCTAGCTTGATTCTACTAAACGCGCATTCTAAGTAATGTGTGTAAGGCCGCTTTTTGATATTAAGGATTTCTGAACTTTCTAATCTAACATTTGGCAAAAATGAAAACAAATACTAGTAGTGTTGTGTTTCCAACAAAGTGTTGCCTCCGTCGTAAAGAGTTCCAGTTTCATACCTAAGCAAACCGACTAGTTTTTCAAATCTACATTATTTGGACAAATGTAGAATATATATAAAAAAATATATGTTTTTGTTTTTGTTAATGAAAATAATTTCCTTTTTGATTTACTCTTAAGTTATAGTTATGTCGAAAAAAACAAAAAAACAACAACATATATACTGTATGTCAGAACCGTAATGTAGAATGGAATGGATAGCAACAATCAGATTGCAGATTGTAACAATAAATACAGTTGACAACCAAAAAAAAAGAAAAGAAAACCCCCGCTTTTTCACATTATTTTTCATAACTTTGTAGATTTGAGTGGTTGTGGGGATGGGAGGCGCCGGATTTATTAAACACAATCTCAATTTAATACACATACGTACAGTTGATGAAAATGCTCGATGAATGAAATTCAGATTACATATATGTCATCTATATTCAAAACACAAGATTTAAAAAAATAAAACTCACGTTTTGGAAATATAACTAGATTTAACACATACATTGCCATGTTAAATCTGAGATAAAATGCATTCGTTTACAAACCATGATCATTTACTGTTGTGTTTTTGAAAACATATTTTTTAGCTTCATTTATCTTCAGAAATGCCGACACATTTAGACAAAAGGCTTACTACAATCATTGAATTCTGAAATGAGTCTACTTTCAAGGTTACATTGCACCATTGCGTTTGTGCTTCCGTGGTGTATAGTCAAATAGTGCCTAATAAAAAACGTTTCCCTGCCATTTCTAGTGATAAAAAATGCATACTTTTGATTGCTTTTTGTTATTATTACCTATAATTCAGCCAAATGATGTATTGTGAACATTGATTAGTGTTTGTTTGAGATATTTAACTATAATTGACATAGACAGTAAAGCGAAAGTAGGAATGGGATAAATCGATCTGTGACGTGTCAAAATAGAACGTGACGTCATTCAACAGATTGGCTTGTTCTTACATGATACATGACCCCCTGTTTGTATTGCATTTTTATATTGGCGGACGCTCGATCGTTTGATTGATAAGTGTTTTAAAATTTTCTACGGAGAAAAATGCGTTTTTTTTATCTCTTGATATACATTCGTCCTATATAAAACAAAGAAGGAAATCAATGGTGCAATGTAACCTCAAATTACAAGTAAATGCATGCATACATTTTAATGTTAGAATGAGCTGTATTCACTTTGAAATGTGTATATGTTTAACAAGATCCTGGAGTTAAGTTACTATAATAACATATCAGGGACGTAGCTTGGCCTTTTTGACGGCATAGGCCCGCAGTTAAAATTATTATGCTAGTGGGGTCCGGGGACATGCCCCCCCCCCCCACCCCCCGTCCCACCCACCCAAACACCCCCAATTTATTTTTATGTTAGAATGCATTAGGAGCGTGCTGACGTATATTTTAGACTTTAAGAAGGGCAAAGATAACTAAACAAATATATATGAAAATAATATTTTCTGGTTACTACGCCGCCTATACAGCCCCCCCACCCCACCCCCGATTTTTATTGCATTTTTGAATTTTGAATTTTTCTATTTCTGAAAATTAGGCGTAGGCCTGGGCCTACAGGGCCTATGCAGAGCTACACCAATGCATATAGATGATTTAAAAACTACATTTACAACCAGTAATGTTTTAAACGCTTACCTTAACAGATATTAAATCCTTCTTACAGCTCTTCTTGCTGAAATGGCTTGAATTGATTATTTTATATTTAATTTCCCTCCTTTATATACCAGAACTGTTTTGACCAGGAACACACATATGGTGTTTACGCCCATCTTGCGTGGTTAACCAACGTATCCTAGACGCGCGACGGTGACGTGTGCGCTGCGGCCAAAAGTAGAAGAGTACACTTCATAAACGTAATTTATTCCTTCCCTTAAATCATAACTGTCACTTATCATATCCAATGGAAATGAAACCTCTGTTTTAATTCACTAAGTCGTGGGAGTAATTAATTTACGCAATTACGTTTGGGTTAACATGTAAACATGTCTTCCATATACGTTATATCATTTGATCGTGCATAGTAAAAAAAAATGTGTGGTTAATCATTGAACAAACAATATGTACATTGCGTAAAAGGTGTGTACGACTATTCCTATCTGGTATATAAGAGCAATCAAATGAACACAAAGTCAGAAATCAAATAACTTTTTCAAAGAAGTCCGTGACGAGAAGCAGAAAAAAAGGTAAAGTATTTTCGATAATTTCATTGCCTTTCTTTTTTTTTGAATATAACATGTATGTGATTTAAACATATATGATGTATAAATACAACTAAAACAGAATTATGTTAATTCACTCAGTTACAGTTATGGCGACATTAAAACATGCATATATAACACATAGCTGGAGGGTTAAGCATTTACGGTACTAGATATATGATTATAATGTGAAAAGGTAATATATTTTTGGTTATATTTGCTAATGTAATACTATACTGTTATTTTTTTCAATTATTATACTTAACTTTGGAACCGTTCTCATTGGGAGGGTTACCGATAACTATTCAGTAATGTTAGTACGTAATGTTCCTTTGGGACCACTAATCCCAATCTGGGTGGCTTTAAAATAAAATAACGCGGTGCTGAGGGCGCGAGAGGTGTTGCACCTTATATTACCTCGCATGAATAGACTCAATACAGCTGAGTCTGCTACCTTTCTCTCTTGTTTGTGTTTGTTGCTTCCAATGGATCCTATTTTCCGTAGTCAATAAAATTCATATTCTAACGTTTATTTAGTGCTGTGTGGCGGCTGCAACATGTCGACCAACTACAAAACAGTAGTGTTATTACCTTATATTACCTCGCATGAATAGACTCAATAAAACTGAGTCTGCTACCTTTCTCTCTTGTTTGTGTTTGTTGCTTCCAATGGATCCTATTTTCCGTAGTCATTAAAATTCATATTCTACCGTTTATTTAGTGCTGTGTGGCGGCCGTAAAAAGTCGCCCGACTACAAATCAGTAGTGTTATTACTCTTACTGGTCCTTTGGGATCACCAAGTCCAATCTTTGTGGCTTTAAAGTAGAATATCGCTTAAGCCGGTGCTAGGAGGCGTGAGAGGTGTTGCATCTTATAATTACCCCTCATGAAAAGACTGCTACTTTTCTCTCTTGTTTGTGTTTGTTGCTTCCAAGAGATCTCCCTTTCAGTATTTATCAAAATAGAATTCCGACTTTAGTCGTTGCTAGGGGGCGTGATTCTGCTACCTTTCTCTCTTGTTTGTATTTGTTTGTTCCAAGGAGTCCCCCGGTTACTATTAATTTCTATTACCTCGTGTAAAAACTGTGTTTATGTATATTTGTGCTCAAAGTTTTATTGTTTTAATGAATTAAACTCATTTAAAGCTCACCCTTCTGCGATAAATGTTGCTTTGCAACATGATATTTTATAATCATGTCAAGGAGGAAATAATTGCTTATTACAGTTGAAGATGTTTGATGTATTGTAATGCACAATATTTGATCTGAAATAGTAATAGCATTTGGTTGAATGGGAAAAGTTCAACCTTTTATGAACGAACATATTATTTTGTTATTCTGCACTGGATTTAAAATTGTTTACCTACGAATCTTTCCTATAACGTGTTGGTGTTCATCTGTTAGCATAGTCGAATATTAGGAACATCAATTTTTGCACATATTTCTAAGCAAAATAACTAGTAGGGCAAACATTGTTTTTTCATATTCATGCATACATGTCCATAATCAATATACATATATTTCATCCTTCGTTTCAGGACATTATAACATGAAGAATATGAAGACGGTAATTTTCTGCATGGGTACCATGTTGGTGGCTGCGTTTCAGCATACACATGCACAACATGACGTCGGTCTGTGTGACGGCTGGAGAATGGAAAATGGCGCCGGGTACAACAGTCATCCGACAGACTGCGATAAATATGTCCAGTGTCGCTATGCCGAAAGTGGAGTTTTAATGGGACAGGTCCAACAATGTGCATTTTCTACTTTCTGGAGTATGGATCTTCTCACGTGTCTTCCCGTCACGGAGACAAAGTGTCCACATGATAAATGTGTTGGTCAAATGGATGGTACCATATTTGGCGCAGAAGGAAATTGTCGCGGGTACTGGCAGTGTGCGGGAGAACAATCCGTGCCCCTATGTTGTCCTGTTGGACAAAAGTATGACGACGTCCTTGGGTGCATTGACAACGTGGATAAAGAGTGTACAGACAAATGCTTCAATGACAACTCAACATTGGAAGAAGCCCCAGTTTGTAATGATACACGAGCTGCAGTTGAACAAGGAATGTTTGAACAAAACGTTGAGGGGTGGGGTTGGGTTAAAATGCACTGTGCCCCTGGAACAACATTCATCCAAGAATTGTGCCGCTGTGACGACCATACTGCTGTGAATGGACAGAAGCTCGCTTGTAAAGCAGAGGTTCACCTTCCATTCACTTATGACCATAGGGATGAATCAGGAAGAGGGAATTACGTCGCCAACGAAAACGTCGAGGTCATAAATGGTGTCGCCAAATTCAACGGAGTTAACAGTCGTCTTATCATTCCCCGATTTACCAACCTCGAGCACAGTTCAACTGTCGTTATCAAGGCGAGGTATAGCTCCAATCATACTGCAATACCCTCTTCCGGTTTTGCACGCACTATTGTGTCCAATGGAGCCTGTGGAAACGCACCATCCATCATGATCTCGGAAGACGCAACAAATATTTATTTCGGAGTTGGAACTTCGGATACTAAATTCGCGTACACCTACGTACCACAACTTGACATGGACATGAAAGATGTTGTTTACACATTTGACAACGGTGCCATGATGGGAAGCAATGTTGTCAACGTAGACTCTGTCCAGGCTACCGGATACCTACGTAATGTGCAATGTGCGTTGCACATCGGAGACGGACAAAACCTCAGCCTGTTTGAAGGAGAAATTGACGAGCTCACAGTTTATCTCTGTAATCCAGATACCAGCATGCCATAAAACGAACAGCCAAAGTACATTAACACTAATTTTTGTATGTTCTACTATTGAAATCCTAAATGAAATGCCGAATAAAACATGATTATTCTGAACATAAGTATGGGTCGTTGTTTATTGTCATAAATTAAAATACTAATTATGTAATATTGATGTTCAATGTTCGTCAATACATATGTATATGCATTCCAAATGAAGATGTTCATTTCTCTGTAAAAGCGGGGGCATATCTCATACTCTGCGAGTTAGGAAACGGAATATGCTTTTAAATACCTATTTCTTACGGTGTTCTGTTTGGGCCATCTTACCATCGTAAGATGCGATGGTCAATGGTAAGATGCGATGGTCGATGGTAAGATACGATGGCCAATAGAAAGATGCGATGGTAAGATGCGATGGTCGATGGTAAGATGCGATGGTCGATGGTAAGATGCGATGGACTATCGACTATGGCATCTTTCCATCGACCATCGCATCTTACTATCGCATCTTACCATCGACCATCGCATCTTACCATCGATCATCGCATCAATCGTAATGTTTATTAGGCCTCTTCTTCGTTTTATCGACACCACTCTCTCCTCTCTCTCCTTCCCCACCCCGTCTCTCTATCTCTCTCCCTCTCTCTCTCTCTCTCTCTCTCTCTCTCTCTCTCTCTCGAATCTCAGGTTTGTCAGTGAGACAATTTTATTAAATAATGAAAACTATTCAACCATGTTGGGTGGGTGGGTGTATGTGGGTGTGGGTGAAGAAAACCTGCTTTGTTCAATTCTAATTAATTATATATGAGCGTTCAACTTAGGCCTTGCAAAAAGTTACGTGTGTTTAGGGTTAAACCTATCTTCTTTTTTTTCCAATTTACCAGAAAAAATATAAAAATCAAGGCTGTTTTGGGTTTAAAATGCTATGTTCCTATATATATATATATAAAGACTCTATGTTAAATTATTTAACTCCGCCAAGCTTTCGGACTTAGTCCTTCGTCAGGGTTGAATAAATATATATGAAAATAAATCCGTACCTACCCTACCTACTATTTTCTGGCATGTTACCCTAAACCTGGGATGAAAATTGAAATATAGAGCCCTGCCTAAACACACATCCTAAACACACATGTTTTTTGTTTGGCCTTATTACGGAATTATAGCTCACCTATAGACGCGTGCAATCTATCAGACTTCAAACTTCGGAATTTAAAACAAACTTGGCATTGTCACCCTTCTGTGTCTGGGTTTGAGTAGGTTCCAGTGGGAGAAGGGTGGAAGGGCGTGCGACTATAAAAATCCTCGAGAAAATACTCATCAACCTCGAATTGCGGAAATTCTTGTTAAAACCTGGATCTATACCCTGTATGTGGATTGACTAGATAAATTCCAGACCGTCCCTGCCCCACCATGCTCTTAATGTTTCTTTAGGCCTTCAGACAACTAGTAATATATAAGGATGCTTGACCTTAAAAAGTGAGGCACTGCATGTTTTATGCATAGTTATAATCAATTAGTGTCATTTAAAAAGTTGATTGTGAAATGTGTCCGCTTTCCGTTATATACTTATGTTTCATGTGTTCATCCAATGTATGCACTCCTCACTCGCCCACAAACACTTGTATCGAACTTGTACTCTTGGTATCGAACTTGGCCAAGTTTTCCATTCTAGAATAAGGCAAACAAGTATTTGTGGGCGAGTGAGGAGTGTATACATTGGATGAACACATGAGTGCCTCACTTTTTATTAATCCAGTATAATTTTGACTTTAATATAATTAAATAACATTTTTAGTTTAGGTTTTTATGGGATGCTGTGTTGTCCGTCATTCGTCCGTCCCCGTCTGTCTGTCTGTCTGTATGTCTGTCCGTCGTTAACTTTTGCCCTTTGGGCACTCTAGACTCTCCATTTTTATCCGATATTTACCAAATGTATACTGTAGTTATATATCCATAAGGCCTCGGACGAATTATTGGACCAATCAGATTCGATCGGTAACAGCTGAGTTATCTGTCATTGAACTTGTACAAATGCATAATTTTGTCTTGTGGAAACTCTAGCCCCTCCATTTGTCATCTGATCTTAACCAAACTTACCTAGTAGTTATATATCCATAATACATAAGATTTCGGGCGAGTTCTTGAACCAGCCAGATTGGATTGCTAATAGCTGAATTATCTGCCCTTGAATTGGCGAAAATGCATAATCTTGCCTGTAGCTCGTCCATTTGTTATCCGATCTTTACCAAACGTATATAGCAGTTAGTTATCATAAGATCTTGGATGAGGTTTTAAATCAGCCAGATTCAATTACTAATAGTTGAGTTACTAGTATCTGCCCTTAAATTTGCAAAAATTTATAATTTTGCCGTTTGGGCAATTTAGTTCCTCCATTTTTCACTCTATCTGGCCTTCATTTGGCCGGATTTAAACGAAACTTTGCAGGGATGATCAATACCAACCCTAGTTGTGCATTTCGTCACCGTGTTCCGATTGAATGGTTTGGTGGAGTTATGGCCCTTTAAAGTTTTTAATACACAAACGTTGTCCGGACTTTTTCTCCTGAACCCCTGGCCGGACTTCAATGAAACTTTGCAGGGATGATCAGTACCAAGCCTAGTTGTGCATATCGTCGCCGTGTTCCAGTTGCAATTTTTCTGGCGGAGTGACGGCCCTATAAAGATTTTAATACACAAACGTTGTCCGGACTTGTTCTCCTGAACCCCTGGCCGGATTTCAACGAAACTTGGCAAGGATGATGAGAACCAAGCCTATTTGTGAAGATCGTCGCATTGTTCCGGTTGAATAAATTTTGGTAGAGATATGGCCCTTTAAAGGTTTTAATACACTAACTTTGTACAGACTACTTCTCCCGAACCCCTGGCCGAATTTCAACGAAACTTGGCAGAGATGATCAGTATCAAGCCTAGTTGCACATATCGTCGCCGTGTTCCAGTTGAATGATTTTCGGCGGCTTTATGGCCCTTTCCCAAGTGGGGAGACATCTATTTTTACTAAAAACCTCTAGTTCTAATTTGGTATGGTTATTTAGGGACTCGAGGTACAACATAATTATACAAACCGTTTTTTGACCGCTTGCATAAAGGGGCCCTTCTACAGGGGTACAACAATTTATTTTAACGGAGTTTCCGACGTGGGACTCTAAGTCCCTCCATACCCTTTGAGATTACGTAATCATGTGTAGTGGTGTATTTCTTAGTTAAGGATGTGTAGATGCACAATACGTTGCAGTAAATTATATGTTCGACTGCCATTTTGCTCAATGCATGGCACAGAGTTTTGTCATAAATGCCACAACAAGTAATACCACCCCACCCCCACAGACTCCATGTAGTAAGTAGAGCGATACAGGCTCTAGGGCCTCTTGTTCTTCGTTATTCTGCCAATTCTATTTAAATACATTATTGGTGCAATGTTGTCAACAGTTAGTTATCTGTAAACATGGTTTATTTAACTTTACTATTTATGATTGAACAAATAAAAACTAACGGGACGGGACGCCTTGAGTTTAAAAAAAAAAAGAAAAAATATTGCAGTAGGCCTACTTTCGTATAACAAGTTTCATATTCGTGGAAATTTACCCAATATTGTTTTGAAGGATTAGTATTAGGAGTAACCAATTGGCGAATGACCTCCACTACGAATCAGTATAGTTAATAACTCATGGACCTTTGGATTCTTCAATCCAAACTTTTAGTTTAAAGTAGAATTCCGCTTGGGATGTGAGAGGTGTTGCATCTTATATTACCTCTCACGAACACGAATACCGATTATAGCGTGAGAGGTGTTGCATCTTATGGTCACATACCACTTTTGTTTTGGGGCTACTGATTGGCTGAAAAAAGTATAGGTGTATTAGGGTATATCTTTTTCGAAAGAGCTATTTTCTGATTGGGTAGAATTGCCTTAATCATAACTGATGTACATAAAATGTCAAAAATAATATGTGTAGGTGATAAAAAAACAAACAAACTGTATTTGTTCTTGCATCTGGGCTATTTCATTGAGAAAATTGCAGGTATAGTAAATTGTCAGAAATTCACATTTATTTGCTGCGAGCCCGAAGGTCAGCACCTTCATCAAACCGAAAGTAGGTGAAAGCATTACAAAAAACCCAATTATTTTCACTTTTTTAAGTGTGTCTAGGAAAGTTCTTGAAAATAAAGTAGCCTAAAAGGTTCCCTTGGGTATGTAAAATGTGTTTAAGGGCCAAAAGGCTATAATGTAACCCTATGTAAAATGCAATAGTGGTATATGACCTAAAATGTAAATACCCCTCACGAACACGAATACCGCTTAGAGTGTGGGAGGTGTTGATACTTATTATATTAGAGCACTAGTTAACAGTAGGCGTTCATTTGAGTAGAGAATAATAATACAGTATGACTCCTATTTTCGTTAAAGGGAATGTTGCGACACAACCAAACAATCTTTATTATTGAGAGTTCTGAAAAAGTTGGAAAAAGGTGAAAGAATTGTCGATATTGCCAGTATGTGGTATATTAATGGTATAACACACAACTCTAAATATAGTAAAATATCACGCACCAAGTTATTCCCCTTGTGTCACGCAGTGAATGAATTACGCTTATATAACAACTATTTCGGTATGTAATTTGTAAGTGTGTATGTTTTTAAGAAGTAATATGGTACAGACATTACAGAAAGGCGTACCTGACCTGCTTTCCTTTATGTACATGCACACGACTATTTACACAGTTATAGCGCCGTTGATAGTATTTTTTACACTAAATATAAGCTTTTGATGTTAACTTGTGTAGAGGGATTTATTTAGATTGATAGGCCCTTTATAAGTCTGAAAAACAATATTGTGTTTACAAACCTATAAAATCATTATAACACCATTACGGTACTTGCATACGTATTGAACGTGTATATGTCTGTGTTGAATTAAAAAGGAATTTAACGGAAACGAAAACTTAAAGCTTGAGCAATTACTGTTTAATAGCGATGATTCAAAGAGGAAAAACACCTTTTAGAGATAAAAGTAAGTATAAAACTCGAACAGTATATGTAACATTCACAGAAAACAGTCAAGCAAAACACGTATTCTAAAACAAACATCAGTTATAAGGATAAGATATATAGATGCAACGTATGCCCCACTACAAACAAATAGAGGTACAGCCTTGGAACTATCAGTGACAGAAATGCCGCTGTGGGGTTTAAACCATGTTCTAGTTTTAGCCTCTAACAAACCAGGCAGCATTAATAGGCGATATAAGTAAAATACAAAGTTTCATGAAAATTGGATGTAAAACGTAGGAGTTAAGCGTGCAATGTTTACATTCGAAAAACTTCAAAGTCCCGTAACTCCTCCAAAACTCATTCAACCGGAACCTCCCGACAGTATGCGCTACTAGACATCACGCGGATACTTCCTATAAAGTTTCATGAAAAACAGATGAAAAATGTAGAAGTTAAGCGGACAAGGTTTACATTCGAACATATTCAAAGTCCCGTAACTCCGCCAACAAACATTCAACCGGAACCTCCCGACAATATGCGCTGCTAGACATCATACTGATACTTCCTATAAAGTTTCATGAAATTCGAATGAAAAACGTAGGAGTTAAGCGAACAAGAAAACGGGACAGACCGACGTACATACGGACGGACATGACATATGCTCCCCCGATTTTTTTTTCGCTTAGCATAAAAACAAGAATGGAAATCTACTATATGTCTATTATGCAGTGCCCTGGCTGCTTTAAGCCTATTACATAGAGTTTGGATTCTAAAAAAAAAATACCTCGTCGTAAGTAGATTTAGAAACAGCGTACATCTGTTGTAAAATGTGCTTGTTGATGGCTGGATATTGACATCAAACGGGATCTAGGATGCATTAAAACACACACTTACGTTATTGTCACCGTATTAAAACGGGGCATTGTTAATTTCTGCGTATATGTTATTTAATATCATGTTAACTATTTTCATTTGTGAAACTATTTTTTTTGTTTTTGTGATCTTAGTTATTCAAAGTATTCATTCAACTGGTAAATGTGTAAATACTTAAACGTGTTGAAATTATCTGTATGAATGAATGAATGAGTGAATAAATGAATGGTGTTTTACGGCACGTCGGCACATATATAGGTCATATTGTGCGCAAAAAATAATGAAGGATGGACAAATGAAATAGTAAGTTATTAAAATATATTGTTAAAACTATTTACATATAAGAGATGATATGGTAAAATTAGTAACTATCTATACGTAGGTATAACAACCGGGAATAGATGTTTACTGCGCACTTACACAATGAGGTCAAGGCCAACAGGAATGAAAGTTACCTAAACTGGCATGGTCTAGCATGGACGTAGAATTGCTTTTATCTGGTCTACTACGGATAAACTATGCTTAACGTTTTACTTACATGGCCCCGAATGGATTGAGAATGGCCTTTATCTGGTCTACAACAGATACGCTACGCTTACAGCTTTATTTACATGGCCCAGCATGGACTGAAAACGGCTTTATCTGGTCTACTAACTACAGATAAACTATGATTAAAGCTTTATTAACATGGTCCAGCATGTATTGAGAATGGCCTTTATCTGGTCTACTACAGATAAACTACGCTTAAAACTTTATTTACATGGCCCAGCATGGACTGAAAACGCCTTTATCTGGTCTACTAACTACAGATAAACTATGATTAAAGCTTTATTAACATGGTACAGCATGGATTTAGAATGGCCTTTATCTGGTCTACTACAGATAAACTATGATTAAAGCTTTATTTACATGGCCCATCATGGATTTAGAATGGCCTTTATCTGGTCTACTACAGATAAACTATGATTTAAGCTTTATTTACATTGTCCAGCATGGATTTAGAATGGCCTTTATCTGGTCTATTAACTACATATATTCTATGATTAATGCTTTATTACATTGTCCAACATGGATTACGAATGTCTTTTATCTGGTCTATTACAGATAAACTATGCTTAAAGCTTTATTTACATGGCCCAGTATGGATTGAGAATGAATTTTATCTGGTCTACTACAGATAAACTATGATTAAAGCTTTATTTACATGGCCCAGCTAGGATAGAGAATGAATTTTATCTGGTCTACTACAGATAAACTATGCTTAAAGCTTTATTTACGTGGTCCAGCATGGATTGAGAAGGGCCTTTATCTGGTATACTAACTGCAAACTACTATGCTGAACGCTTTATTTACATGGCCCAGCATGGATTGGGAATGGCTTTTATCTGGTTTACTACAGGTAGACTATTCTTAAAGCCTTATTTACATTGTCCAGCATGGATTGAGAATGGATTTTATCTGGTTTACTACAGATAAATTATGCTTTTAGCCTTATTTACATGGTCCAGCATGGATTGGGAGTGACTTTTATCTGATCTACTACAGATAAACTATGCTTAAATCTTTATTTACATTGTCCACCATGGATTGAGAATGGATTTTATCTGATCTACTACAGATAAACTATGCTTAACGCTTTATTTACATGGTCCAGCATGGATTGGTAATGGCTTGTATCTGGTCTACTACAGATAGACAATGCTTAACGCTTTATTTATACGGCCCAGCAATAATTGGGAATGTAGTTTATCTGGTCTACCACAGATAGACTATGCTTACAGCTTTATTTACATTTACCCAGCATGGATTGGGAAGGGCTTTCATCTGGTCTACTACAGATAGTATACGCTTAAAGCTTTATTTATATGGTCCAGCATGGATTGGGAAGGGCTTTCATCTGGTCTACTACAGATAGTATACGCTTAAAGCTTTATTTATATGGTCCAGCAGGGATTGGGAATGGCTTTCATCTGGTCTACTACATATAGTATACGCTTAAAGCTTTATTTACATGGTCAAGCATGGATTGGGAATGGCCTTTATCTGGTTTACTACAGATAGACTATGCTTAAAGCTTTATTTATATGGTCCAGCAGGGATTGGGAAGGGCTTTCATCTGGTCTACTACAGATAGAATACGCTTAAAGCTTTATTTACATGGTCCAGCATGGATTGGGAATGGCCTTTATCTGGTTTACTACAGATAGACTATGCTTAAAGCTTTATTTATATGGTCCAGCAGGGATTGGGAATGGCTTTCATCTGGTCTACTACAGATAGTATACGCTTAAAGCTTTATTTACATTGTCCAGCATGGATTAGAAATGGCCTTTATCTGGTTTACTACAGATAGACTATGATTAAAGCTTTATTTATATGGTCCGACATGGATTGGGAATGGCTTTTATTTGGTTTACGACAGATATAATATGCTTAAAGATTTATTTACATGTCCCAGCATGGATTTTAAATGGCTTTTTATCTGGTTTACTACAAATAGACTATGCTTAAAGCTTTATTTACATGGTCCAGCATATATTGAAAATGGCTTTTATCTGGTTTACTACAGATATACTATGCTTTATTTACATGGCCAGCATGGACAGAGAATGGTTTTTATCTGACGTAGATAATAGGTAGACCACACTTAAACATATCTTAGTTTGCCCAATCCCGACATGGGTAGGTAAGTAGAATGTTTATTTTGTCTTCCATGTATGTCAGATTCTTTTGTGAATGCTTTTAAAGTTTAACTGTTTATTTGGACACTACTTTTTGTACTTTTTAAAGATGATTTCAGTATACTGGGTGTGTATTGCAATGTTGAAAGTCGTACCTTTTTACATAAAACTCCTATCTAAAATAATTACATTGCTGGTTAAAACTCTGAATTAAACTAACCGTATATTTCTCGCGTGTAAACCAAATTAATAAAGAAGAGGAAACCCTGTAACTGCTGTTAGATGATCGTAAACACAATAACTGATGGAACATCTATTAAACATATAAGTGACCTTTGTGAATATGTTCTGATAGCCAAAAGTCATATATTACATTTCTGCCTGTGATTCTGTGGGAATTAAAAGTGGAAATACCCTTGGGAAATAAATCCAATGGGAAATTATAAGATTTTTGCCGGAACTACTTTTTTAATTACATGTGGTGTATTCTTGCGCGAAGTTAGAGACTAAGGCAAAGTAGACCCCTATTTATTGCATTAAAGGCACATTCTTGTAAATAAATGTAATATATAAGTTAATCGAAAATGTTTTCTTATAACGGTATATAATTCCTTCGGTCAGTTCACATATCTACGGCACGAGGTTTTTCACTAGATATGTGAACTCAACTGGCCGAGGGAATTATATAAGTAATACGAAAACAGGGTTGATCAACCTCTATATAACTTGTTAATACCCTGAATACAACTAGGAAGCAAACTACCCATATAATTGTCGCGTGTATGGAAGCAGTTTTCTTTTATTACGATATGATTATGTGAGCCGCGGGGACTCATCCGTATGTAACTGAACACAGATAGTCAGGTTACATAAAGTTGTTTTCCTACAAATATTAATTAATACAGAATTACATGCATATGAGTTGAGGTGATATAGGCACATATACTTACATTTTATGGATTCTTATATAAGGGAACATAATGAATATGCACGTCCGGGAGTAACAACTACGGAAAGGGATTTTTGAGGTAACTATAATGTTCATTTTCTTTTTTTTGCATTAAGGCATTGAAAAAGATTAGAGATTTTGAAGTTTGAGTAGCATTTTACAGTACATATTCAATACTAAAGCATAAGTCCCTAAATATGTGGGATGTTCATTAAAGTTTGAGTAGCATTAATCCCTGTACATGTGGGACGTTCATTAAAGTTTAAGTAGCATTAGTCCCTGTACATGTGGGATGTTCATTAAAGTTTAAGTAGCATTAGCCCACTGTATAAATGAGACGTTCGTTAAAGTTTGAGTAGCATTAGTTACTGTACTTGTGGGGCGTTCATTAAAGTTTGAGTAGCATTAGTCCGCGTACGTATGGGACGTTCATTAAACGTTGAGTATCATTAGTCCGTGTACATGTGGGACGTTCATTAAAGTTTGAGTAGCATTAGTCCATGTACGTATGGGACGTTCATTAAACGTTGAATATCATTAGTCCGTGTACATGTGGGACGTTCATTAAAGTTTGAGTAGCATTAGTCCGTGTACGTATGGAACGTTCATTAAACGTTGAGTATCATTAGTCCGTGTTCATGTGGGACGTTCATTAAAGTTTAAGTACCCTAAACTCACTGTATAAGCGGGACGTTCATTAACGTTTAAGTAGCATTAGCCCACTGTATAAGTGGGACATTCATTAAAGTTTGAGTAGCATTACTCCGTGTACATATGGGACGTTCATTAACGTTTGAGTAGCATTAGTCCGTGTACATATAGGACGTTCATCAAAGTTTGAGTAGCATTAGAGCCTGTACATGTGGGACGATCATTGAAGCTTGAGTAGCATAAGTCCCTGTACATGTGGGACGTTAGTTTGAGTAGCATTAGTCCCTGTACATGTGGGACGATCATTGAAGCTTGAGTAGCATACGTCCCTGTACATGTAGGACGTTAGTTTGAGTAGCATTAGTCCCTGTACATGTGGGACGATCATTGAAGCTTGAGTAGCATAAGTCCCTGTACATGTAGGACGTTAGTTTGAGTAGCATTAGTCCCTGTATATATGGGACGTTCATTAAAGTTTGAGTAGCATTAGTCCTTGTACATATTGGACGTTCATTAAACTTTGAGTAGCATTATTCCGTGTACATGTGGGACGTTCATTAAAGTTTAAGTAGCATTAGCCCTTTGTATAAGTGGAACGTTCATTAAAGTTTGAGTAGCATTAGTTCCTGTACATGTGAGACGTTCATTAAAGTTCGAGCAGCATTAGTCCCTGTACATATTGACATAATCTGAAAACATATCTGAACACACTACATACGAAATGTTTGTAATAGCAATCAATATGAATAGCTATATGGGACGTTCATTACAGTTTGAGTATCATAAGTCCACTGTATAAGTGGGACATTCATTATAGTTTGAGTAGCATTAGTTCCTGTACATGTGGGACGTTCATTAATGTTTTGAGTAGCATTAGTCCCTGTACATGTGAGTCGTTCATTAACGATTAACATTAGTCTGTACATGTGGGACGTTCATTAAAGTTTGAGTAGCATTAGTCCCTGTACATATGGGACATGTGGGAAGTTCATTAACGTTTGAGTAGCATTAGTTCCTGTACGTATGGGACGTTCATTAAACTCTGAGTAGCATTAGTCCGTGTACATGTGGGACGTTCATTAAAGTTTGAGTAGCATTAGTCCGTGTACATATGGGACGTTCATTAAAGTTTGAGTAGCATTAGTCCGTGTACATATGGGACGTTCATTCAAGTTTAAGTAGCATTATTCCGTGTACATATGGGACGTTCATTAACGTTTGAGTAGCGTTAGTCCCTGTACATGTGGAACGTTCATTAAAGCTTGAGTAGCATTAATCCCTGTATATGTGAGACGTTCATTAATGTTCCAGTACCAATAGTCCCTGTACATGTGGGACGTTCATTAAAGTTTGAGTAGCATTTGTTCATGTACGTATAGGACGTTCGTTAAACTTTGAGTAGCACTAGTCCGTATACATGTGGGACGTTCATTAATGTTAAAGTAGCATTAGCCCACTGTAAAAGTGGGACGTTCATTAAAGTTTGAGTAGCATTTGTCCCTGTACATGTGGGACGTTCATTACACTTTGAGTAGCATTTGTCCCTGTAAATGTGGGACGTTCATTACAGTTTAAGTAGCATTAGCCCACTGTATAAGTGGGACGTTCATTAAAGTTCGAGTAGCATTAGTCCTTGTACATATGGGACGTTCATTAAACTTTGAGTAGCATTAGTCCCTGTACATGTTGGACGTTCATTAAATTTGAGTAGCATTAGTCCCTGTACATGTGGGACGTTCATTAAAGTTTGTGTAGCATTAGTCACTGTACATGTGGGACGTTCATTAAAGTTTGTGTAGCATTAATCACTGTACATGTAGGACGTTCTTTAAAGCTTGAGTAGCATTAGTCCCTGTACATGTGGGACGTTCATTAAAATTTGTGTAGCATTAGTCACTGTACATGTGAGACGTTCATGAAAGCTTGAGTAGCATTAGTCCCTTGACATGTGGGACGTTAGTTTGAGTAGCATTAGTCCCTGTACATGTGGGACGTTCATTAAAGCTTGAGTAGCATTAGTCCCTGTACATGTGGGACATTCATTAAAGTTCGAGTAGCATTAGTCCTTGTACATATTGACATATCTGAACATCGTAGCATACGAAAGGTTTTAATAGCTATCAATATGCATAGCTATAAGTAAAACAAAACTACCTACCGTTTGTTCATCGCGTAAAAATCGGAACCGATTTGGAAAAAAACAACGCCCGACTTGGTGATTGCCGGTTATACGGTGTGATTTTGCGCGCAGCCAATTCAGAAATTGTACTCTGTAATTTTAGAATATCGATAGTACTGCGCATTTGAAAATGTTCGTCTTTGCGTAGAGCAATATAAACCAAGTCATTGAGTACCTTCATTGTGGCTTTCTAGGCTATTGTTTTTTTGTATTATATTTACACGAGCATATTTGTGTTTTACTTATATTGCCTATTGATGCTGCCTTGTTGGTTAGAGATTAGATCATGGCGGGGATTTCTTTATTTACACTGTCCTGTTTTTATAGGATGACAGTAGGGTAAGTGTGAGGTTTGGTGCACCCTAGAACCGGTTTAAACCCCCAGTGGCCTACTTTGCCACTGACCGTTCCAAGGCGGCAGCCCTATTGTCAACCCTTTTGTGTTTGTGATGTCGTTTGCATTTATTATTGCATTTGCCTTCTTGTTTGTCTGTCTGCGTGTTTGTTTCTGTGTTTTGTGGTTGACTGTCCTCCTTGAATGCTACTTTCCCTGTCCGGTCTTTTTATATTTCTTGTCTATATTTACTAGGACACAAAGCTTACCTGAGCCGGTAGTTGCACGTTTGAAAGAAACTACCTGGTTATAATTCATTTACAAATTTAAACGCCCATGGGTAAAAATACGGTGTTATTTTTATGCTAATGTTGTATATTTACATAACTATACATTCTATGGCATGAAAAGAGTATAACCCAGTTTAGATTGAAATCAGAACTTTATTATTCGTATTGTGATACTCTATCATTCAACTTGAAATTGTAAAGACCTGGGACGCGTAAAAAATGGGCAAGTAATTTAATATACGAGTTGATATAAGGAAGTAGATAAAAGTCAGTCAGGAATTGTAACACGTGGTCAAAATTTCTACCAAACAGCGTGTGCATAGACATAATGATTACAAATATCACATACTTAAACAGATTGATAATAAATGTTCTGTCTTAAAACGGTCACTGGCAAAATAGGCCGTGTAATGGTTAAAATAAACTGACCTGCCAAATAATGGTAGCAGTACACTACAAAACTGTTTATCTAAACTCTGTCGAGGAGTTCAGGCCGTTCACGGGTTCTTAAAATACCCGTGATTGGATATGCGTAAAATGAATTATGGTACCTCTTAATTCGACGCTCCAGTGGAGTTGGCCATGGCTGCTTGAAGGCCTTTATATTTGTGGGTATAGAGTTTGGATTCTCAAATATATATGTTTTATATATATATATATATATATACTGAAACAAACAAGTAACGATACCATTGCTCGTATTCGAGGCTATGCGTGACAGAGGTCATGAACAATATGATTAACACAATTATGGGTTATATTCAAGGCATTATTCAAGATGGGTTACAAATAAAACAAAATGTTACTACTTTATATTTATTGGAATAAGCTGGCCATGGCTTCAACAATATATAGTGTAAAATAAAATGTGTAGTTAATCAAATTGGAACATTTCAGGTAAATCCAATGTTCATAGTCCAAACTAAATTTAAATTGTAACTGACCACTGTACAGTGTAAACCCTGGGAACAGATGTTCACAAAGACTCCAAAATAAGTTTAAATTGTAACTGACTACTGTACAGTGTAAACCATGGGAACAGATGTTCACAAAGACAAGTCTTAAAATTAAAAACTTCTTACATAGAAAATAACAAAGATCTTAGAATATTTTAACTACACTATGCTGTGTCCGCGAAATACCGCCACATGCCACTCGGCATGTGTATGCCACATGCCGCGTGGCACCGCCAAACATGGGGGAAGCGGAACACAGCTTAGATAATAAAAAACCTCCAAAGAGGTATGACAGACGTACTTCAACCAATGAAGCGATTATGTCATGTCATATACATAAACAAAATCAAAAAACCTCCAAAGAGGTATAACAGACGTACTTCAACCAATGAAGCGATTGTGTCATGTCATATACATAAACAAAATCAAAAAACCTCCAAAGAGGTATCACAGACATACTTCAACCAATGAAGCGATTGTGCCATGCCACACGCCGCGTGGCACCGCCAAACATGGGGAAAGCGGAACACAGCTTAGATAATAAAAACCTCCAAAGAGGTATGACAGACGTACTTCAACCAATGAAGCGATTGTGTTATGTCATATACATAAACAAAATCAAAAAACTTTAAAAATCAACCAAAAAACCTCCAAAGAGGTATAACAGACATACTTCAACCAATGAAGCGATCTGTCATGTCATATACAAAAAGCTACAAAAAGCACAAACAAAAACCTCCAAAGAGGTATAACAGACATACTTCAATGTCGTCATCATTTATAGCTACGGAGAGCTAATATAACCCAAATAGGGTAAATATAAAAAGTATCTATATGATTGCAAAGCCACAGCCAATCTTAAAGGTTGAATGTATAATTTCTTCAATTTAACTAATAAAAATTTGAATTTCTTGTTGTAAACCATTCACAAACAAGGCTTGCCTTGATAATAATTGTACATCATCCCAATACAGCATTGTCTTAAAAACAACAAACACATGAACTTTTATAAGATTTCAATATTTAACATGAAAAACCTTGACCTTTGCTTCGTTAGGATTAATTTAAAAGCCTCAAGTTAAAATAATGCTTGGGCAGCCCCATTATTTATCATCCTTAATAGAAATACAAATTACCAGGCAACAAAGCATCATCTACTTCCTTGTTCCTGAACAATGAAATGCCACTATATAAATTCATTGGCAAGAAATTAAGCAGTTCAAAATTCACAAGATAGTGTTATAGGCTTACTTTGATGACATTTACAATAGAAAACTAAATGTCCATAAACTCTTCGACCAAAAACGGCAGGAGCCCAATTGTATACATTTCCGTGTGACATATTCACTTTGGCTTTCATAGTACGAGTCTGGTCTGCAATTAACTTAGTTCATAAACCAGATCTAAATGTTTGTTCCTGGCTAACATTTATACTAGCAAATTGTAAACGGAGAGCTTAACATATGATATCAACTACTGAAGGTCTCTATGGTACGTCTCGCAACCGCATGTTCGATACCCAGTTATTCGACATAGGAACATTGTTGATTGGCCTTTCGACATCGTGATGGTGACAAACTGAAGTGCAAGGTATGGCGTAAAATAACCTATAACACAGAGATATAATTATAATAAAAACAGCATCAGCCACAACTCTGTATAAAAACAACAGCCACTGAATGAAAACATCATTGTACGCAAATAGAATAAATGTGTAAAGCTGACCGCTAGACGAAATAATTAAGGACATTTATACTGTTATAGCAGCAGCAGACACAGCAGTAAGTAGAAAAATATCTGTAATAAGCAAAACAAACTGTGACATATATCTATCAATTTGACAAAAGAAAAATAGTATAGACCTGCAACCAACACGCCGCCAGTTGTCAATAATAAGCACATGCAGTTGTAACATAACGGGTAGTATATACCGTTTTCAGCCATTTCAGACTCCTGGTGTAAAGTTAGTATATTCATTAACCAACATTCATGCATTTGCATACTCCAAGTGTTAAAAGGGACAATTTATACCGGTTTGTTATAACTGCAACAACAAAAAGCGAACCACTTTACCCACACTAAGAATTTGGTTCACTTTAATTCATTCCCGTTAGGCGCCATATAACCTTTCATGTGTTGGTGCGCCTTAAAACCCAATTCAGTTCACTTTAATTCTAAGCCGACACCCACTGTAGAAAAAGCATATTTCTCTAAAGTTATTAGAAAGAATGTATGTTCTGTGTTGTTGTTATCTGTTGTTGTTGCCGTAGTTTTTAATTGAATTAAAAACCATAATAAAGTGTTTAAAAATGAGCCCTGTTCCCTTAGCGTTGAGACATCTGTTCATTTAGCCACACATTTGCGAAACCAGTTGGCTACTACACTCGCAGTCTGCGTCTTCGCCTTACACATTCTGATCCTGGTTGACCTCCCATGATCACACGATTAAACATTTTCCCACAAACTCTTGAGATACCACGACATAACGCTGTAAAGCGAGTGGCTTTACATAAATCTTGGACTCTTAAGACTGTATTTTCGGCAAAACTGATTACTGAAATAAATTGCTAAAAAGAAAAACACCTGGCAAATTTATCTAAACAAAAACATGTTTGACCCTGAAATTTAGCCCTGTGAAGGTAAAGCAAATACAGAAATTAAAGCACAATATAAAAAGAATATTTGCTCACTAAGTCACTATGATATTGATTACAACTATAAAATATCTTATAACTCAACAACTCAAAAGCTATGAAAATTGATTTGCATCCGTTTAAATGCAGATTTTATGTCCATTGTTCCCAGTAATGCCACGGGACCAATGTTACTTGGTCAAAAGTGCTAGAGTGCCGTTAGAACCATTATCTTCAGATCCACTCTATCTTGCATTTCTCTTGTCCCTCTCCCCTGAGCATACGGACTTTGCGATACTTTTTTTGGCATGATCTGAAAACAGTGGCAAATGGTTTAATGATGCTACTCCAGGGCTAGAAATTAACATTTTTAGTTTACTAGACCACCGGTCTAGTAGTTATTGGGTAAAATCACTAGACCTGCTCAAAATTTACTAGCCCAATATAATAATCAACAGAAATTACTATTTTAATTCAAGTTTCGGTTTCTTTATACGAGTTTTACATTTATTGAAACTTTGGAAATATCAGGTTGTTAAAAGACCTGTTAGGTTAGACAGTGCTGTCACTACATACACTATCGATTTATAACTTATTTCTTATTTGAATAAGTTTTGTTACTAGCCCATCGGGACTACCCAGACACAGACTTTGCTAGCACGGCAGCATTTTTGCTAGCCTCGGGCTACAGGACTAGTGCTAATTTCGAGCCCTGTACTCCAGTAAGACAGGATAATGTTTATATATTATTATTATTTTTTATTTTTTTATTGTTTATTGATTATATATATATATTAATATATAATAATATATATTAATACTGTCGTGAGCTTCAATAAATTGACTAAATTTAATATGCAATAACAGAACATTATATGTATGTATTTTTTGTTTTTGTTTTTTAGAATAATGTTAGGCTATGTCCCAGAAATCGACATCAACACATTGCAACATTCTGACGCAATAGCCTTGCGCTTGCAATGCCACCCTATATAATGCCATACTTATGTTAGGCTATTTCAGACAAATGGAAATTAACACCTCAAGTTCTGACTCAAATATTACACCTACCTCTCGTACATTATTTAAAGATATGTGTTACTATAATATTTTTCTAGAACTGAAGCTAAGTTATATCGCCGCCTTGGCAAGGTCATCCACCATCCAGCATGTCCCGGCCGCTTTATCAACGATAAAACAAACACATTTAGTAGTTTACAAATGCATATACAACGTTATTTTATTTACTTTTTATTCTTATTATTATCAGGGAGTACGTTATATAACGTACTCCCTGTTATTATATTAGTCATCTAAATTAAATATGCACATACGATAAGGCCAAAGCATCCTGGATGAATGATGTAAAAGAAATCGATGTGCCCATTGACACACTCATTCAATAACACTTGATGCGTATTAACAATTTGTTTCGAGATAGCATTTAAATACCGTGATTTCCAATTGTAACACTGTACAGCTAACTTGGAAAGAATTATGTTAGGCTATGACCCAACAATTGACATCCACACTTTCCTTTAATACAATATTGTAATATTGTCGACTTGTGTTCGATACAGAAATGACAAAATAATAAGCTGGAATCAACTTTCATTTAAAAGCAATAGCACAAACAGTGGCATACTTCTGTTAGGCTATGACAGAAGAATCGAAATAAACACTTTCGTTTCAAAACTGTGTTATTATATACACATAAATACCTGTAGGATATTATTTAAACATAATGTTACACATACGTATAATTTAATATGTCTAAATAAGTTCACAGCCTTGGCAAACCTGCACGACTCCAAATTCCAATCAATAACCAGAGTTGTCGTTCCTTTTGCATTGTCTGATTGAGATTTCCTAGTCGGTCAACATCGTAGCACAATACGGCCATTGCGAACATAAGCAGGGTATACCGTCCGACATGTAACAAGCATTCAGCATTAATATTTGATGCGTATTATCAACAAGTAGTTTGGAGATAACAATTAAATACCGATTTTCAGAACACAAAAACAGATCGATACTTACAAAATGGCGATCACTGCAAAGAGAGGTTATGCGTTAGAATTACACGTTCATAATAATCGCTGATTTCCACCCCCTGAAATAATTAGTATTTGTTCCCTAGTCGAACAAATCCCATTGTTTTCAAAACGATATAGACGGAAAAAAACAGCAAAATGTTTAAATGTACCAGCTATCCAGAAATTAGAATTTCGTTCTTATTTCAATGTAAAGGGAGGTAATTTCACAAATTGTAAACTTTGGTTAGTCATATTTTTATAATGACAAGGTTATTGTCTGTCGATTTTGCGGTTTTTAAAACTTGAGACCCACAACTGTCATTTAATAAAGTTTAATCGCGCTCTTTACCATATGTGTATCTTTTAAATGTGAAATATGCTGTTTCAACTAATTGGGAGATAACTCTGATACTTACATAGGAAAACAAATAATATCTGAAAAAGAATATCCATTATTGTGTTAATTATATTGTTCATGACCTCTGCCACGCATAACGTTGAATACGAGCAATGGGATATGTATCGTTACTTTTTTGGTTCAGTTTATATATATATTGGTTTAGAAACAGCGTACATCTATTGTAAAATGTGCTTGTTGATGGCGGGATATTGACATCAAACGGGATCTAGGATGCATTAAACGCACACTTACGTTATTGTCACCGTATTAAAACGGGGCATTGTTAATTTCTGCATATATGTTATTTAATATCATGTTAACTATTATCGTTTGTGAAACTATTTTCTTTATGATCTTAGGTTATTCAAAGCATTCATTCAACTGGTAAATGTGTAAATACTTAAACGTTTTAAAATTATCTGTATGAATGAATCAATGAATAAATGAATGAATGAATGTTGTTTTACGGCACGTCGGCACATATATAGGTCATATTGTGCGCAAAAACATATGGAGGATGGAAAAATGAAATAATAAGTTATTAAAATATATTGTTAAAACTATTTACATATAAGAGATGATATGGTAAAGTAGTAACTATCTATATGTAGGTATAACAACCGGGAATAGATGTTTACTGCGCATTTACACAAAGAGGTCAAGGCCAACAGGAATGAAAGTTACCTAAATGTAAATCGTTACAAAGGTGTACATATGATTTGCAGTTTCAGTATACTTGAGGCTTTATTGACATGGTCTAGCATGGACTTAGAACTGCTTTTATCTGGTCTATTACAGATAAACTATGCTTAATTTACATGGCACCGAATGGATTGAGAATGGCCTGTATCTGGTCTACTACAGATAAACTATGCTTAAAGCTTTATTCACATGACCCAGCATGGATTGAGAATGGCTTTTATCTGGTCTACAACTGATAGACTATGCTTAACGCTTTATTGACATGGCCCAGCATGGACTGGTAATGGCTTTTATCTGGTATACTACAGATAGACTATGCTTAAAGCTTTATTTACATGGTCCAGCATGTATTGGGAATGGCCTTTATCTGGTTTACTACATATAGACTAAGCTTAAAGCTTTATTTACATGGTCCGGCATGGATTGGAAATGGCTTTTATCCGGTTTACTACATATATACTATGGTTAAAGCTTTATTTACATGGTCCAGCATGGATTGGGAATGGCTTTTCTCCGGTTTACTACATATAGACTATGCTTAAAGCTTTATTTACATGGTCCAGCATGGATTGGGAATGGCCTTTATCTGGTTTACTACATATAGACTATGCTTAAAGCTTTGTTTACGTGGTTCGGCATGGACTGGTAATGGCTTTTATGTGGTCTACGAGAGGCGCCCCACTTATATTTGAACACTTTTATTGTGTAACTGAATCAACTATCTTGAAATTCTCGCCGAATATGTTGATTGTAATGTCAAGTCTAATGATTCCTTCGATATGAAACATTATGACATGCACTAGTATGTGCTTCCTAATGTTGCTGCATCCGCATTTTTGAAAATGGGTAGAGAATGACATTTTGAAGCAAAAATCGTCAATTATAAAAATAACTGCAATACAAATTTTAACACAAATGCTTTTAAAATATCGTTAAAGGTTATAGTAATCCGATATGTCCATGCCTGAACGTAGAAAAGTGTAATATGCATTTGTTTTTAATTTGTCGATTTTCAAGATTTAAGCGAAAATTAACATGAAATTCAACTATGAAAATGACTAAATTTACGAAAGTGTCTTGTTCAAAACATTAACTGCAGGCAATTTTTGTGACTTCCTCCGCTATAAAAAACAAGTTTCGTAAGTTTCTCAAAAGAAAAGATAGAAAAATATATAACTTAAAATTTAGGGTCAAAACACACACATTTGCAAATAATGATAAAAATAATTTATTTGTTCACCAAATATATCTTTATAAGGTATACGATATACATATATGATATACATGAACAATAACTGTTCATGTTTTTATATCACAAAATGTGATAAAAACAGTTATTTTGGTTAATTTATAAAATTATCACTAACACAGGAGCAAATTTTCCTATTATCTGTCAATTTTTTAATATTGCGATAAAAAGTCGAGCTTTTAATTCAGCATCTATATTTTTGTCTTAAAATAAAACATACGATCATATTTAAATTATAAACATAGGTTTAAACAATTATGATATGCGTTTAGTGCAATTATTTGGTTTAAGGTAAAACTCCACGGCAACAGGAACATATAGGCTTCAAATTAGAAAATGGTGTACACCTTATTCAAAATGCAATTTAAAAAGGACCGCGTGAAATTGGATATTATTTTTAAATGCATACGTTCTAAATGACAGTTTCACATCATTAAATCACGTATTTTTTATGACAATCACTTCCGCTGAAAAAAAACACCTAAAACAAAAGTGTTCAAATATAAGTGGGGCGCCTCTCGTACTACATATAGACTATGCTTAAAGCTTTGTTTACATGGTCCGGCATGGATTGGGAATGGCTTTTATCCGGTTTACTACATATAGACTATGCTTAAAGCTTTATTTACATGGTCCAGCATGTATTGGGAATGGCCTTTATCTGGTTTACTACATATAGACTAAGCTTAAAGCTTTGTTTACATGGTCCGGCATGGATTGGGAATGGCTTTTATCCGGTTTACTACATATATACTATGGTTAAAGCTTTATTTACATGGTCCAGCATGGATTGGGAATGGCTTTTCTCCGGTTTACTACATATAGACTATGCTTAAAGCTTTATTTACATGGTCCAGCATGGATTGGGAATGACCTTTATGTGGTCTACTACAGATAGACTATGCTTAAAGCTTTATCTACATGGCCGACTGAGAATGGATTTTATCTGGCGTAGATAATAGGTAAACCACACATAAAAATATCTTAGTTTGCCCAAAGGTAAGTAGAATGTTTGTTATTTTGTCTTCCATGTATGTCAGATTATTTTGTGAATGCTTTGAAAGTTTAACTATTTATTTGGAAACTACTTTTTGTACTTTTTAAAGATGATTTCAGTATACTGGGTGTGTATTGCAATGTTGAAAATCGCATCTTTTTACATAAAACTCCTATCTAAAATAATTACACCACTAGTAAATCCAGAAATTGTTATTGCATTAAAGGCACATTCTTGTAAATAAATGTAATATATAAGTTAATCAACACTTGTGGTTAATACTTTAAGTTAACGCAGTTTTGTTATATTGAAATAAACATAAAATGACCTCATCACCACAAACAGAGGAAAGACGCTGATCCTTTTACTCATGTTTGCGCCATACAGCTTTCAAGAACGAATATGTTCAGATTACCTCCCTTTATAATAAAAATATAGTGATTTCGCAATTTGAATAAAATATGTTTTAGCAGAACAGACAAACTTTGTTTTTTGATGATTATTAATATTGATCAGAATGATTGAGTGATAAGTATAAAATGATCAAATTGTATCTAGATTGGTGTACAAAGTGTAACAAAATCAACCCTATGCAAATCACAGCTTAAAAGAGGGACGTTTCTATTTTTGCTGAGTATAGAAGTAAACTACCGGTATATTTGTCGCGTATATTGAAGCATTCATTAAAGTTCGAGTAGCATTAGTCCATATACATGTGGGACATTCATTGAGTAGTATTAGTTCTTGTACATGTGGGACGTTTATTAATGTTTGAGTAGCATTAGTCCCTGTACATGTGGGACGTTCATTAAAGTTCTAGTAGCATTTGTTCCTGTACATGTGGAACGTTCATTAAAGTTCGAGTATCTTAGTCTCTGTACATGTGGGACATTTATTAAAGATTGAGTAGCATTAGTCCCTGTACCTGTGTGACGTTCATTAATGTTTGAGTAGCTTAATTCCCTATACATGTGGGACGTTCATTAAAGTTTCAGTAGCATTAGTTCCTGTACATGTGGGAACTTCATTAAAGTCCTAGTAGCATTATTCCTTATACATGTGGGACATTCATTAATGTTCGAGTAGCATAAGTCTCTGTACATGTGGGACATTCATTAAAGTTCGAGTAGCATTAGTTCCTGTACATGTGGGACGTTAGTTTGAGTAGCATTAGTCCCTGTACATGTGGCACATTCATTAAAGTTCGAGTAGCATTAGTCCATGTACATGTGGGACGTTCATTAAAGTTCGAGTAGCATTAGTCTCTGTACATGTGGTACATTATTAAAGTTCGAGTAGCATTAGTCCGTGTACATGTGGCACATTCATTAAAGTTCGAGTAGCATTAGTCCATTAAATGTGGGACATTCATTAAAGTTCGAGTAGCAATAGCCTCTGTACATATGGTACATTATTAAAGTTCGAGTAGCATTAGTCCCTGTACATGTGGGACGTTAGTTTGAGTAGCATTAGTCCCTATACAAGGGGGACGTTCATTAAAGTTCTAGTAGCATTAGTCTCTGTACGTGTGGTACATTATTAAAGTTCGAGTAGCATTAGTCCCTGTACATGTGGGACGTTAGTTTGAGTAGCATTAGTCCCTATACAAGTGGGACGTTCATTAAAGTTCGAGTAGCATTAGTCTCTGTACGTGTGGTACATTATTAAAGTCCGAGTAGCATTAGTCCCTGTACATGTGGGACGTTAGTTTGAGTAGCATTAGTCCCTATACAAGTGGGACGTTCATTAAAGTTCGAGTAGCATTAGTCTCTGTACATGTGGGACATTTATTAAAGATTGAGTAGCATTAGTCCCTGTACCTGTGTGACGTTCATTAATGTTTGAGTAGCTTAATTCCCTATACATGTGGGACGTTCATTAAAGTTTCAGTAGCATTAGTTCCTGTACATGTGGGAACTTCATTAAAGTCCTAGTAGCATTATTCCTTATACATGTGGGACATTCATTAATGTTCGAGTAGCATAAGTCTCTGTACATGTGGGACATTCATTAAAGTTCGAGTAGCATTAGTTCCTGTACAAGTGGGACGTTCATTAAGGTTTGAGTAGCATTAGTCCCTATACATGTGGGACGTTCATTAAAGTTCTAGTAGCATTAGTTCCTGTACATGTGGGACGTTCATTAATGTTTGAGCAGCATTAGTCCCTATGCATGTTGGACGTTCATTAAAGTTCTAGTAGCATTAGTTCCTGTACATGTGGGACATTCATTAAAGTTCTAGTAGCATTAGTTCCTGTACATGTGGGACATTCATTAAAGTTCGAGTAGCATTAGTCCCTGTACATGTGGCACATTCATTAAAGTTCGAGTAGCATTAGTCCATGTACATGTGGGACATTCATTAAAGTTCGAGTAGCATTATCCTCTGTACATATGGTACATTATTAAAGTTCGAGTAGCATTAGTCCCTGTACATGTGGGACGTTAGTTTGAGTAGCATTAGTCCCTGTACATGTGGCACATTCATTAAAGTTCGAGTAGCATTAGTCCATGTACATGTGGGACGTTCATTAAAGTTCGAGTAGCATTAGTCTCTGTACATGTGGTACATTATTAAAGTTCGAGTAGCATTAGTCCGTGTACATGTGGCACATTCATTAAAGTTCGAGTAGCATTAGTCCATGTAAATGTGGGACATTCATTAAAGTTCGAGTAGCAATAGCCTCTGTACATATGGTACATTATTAAAGTTCGAGTAGCATTAGTCCCTGTACATGTGGGACGTTAGTTTGAGTAGCATTAGTCCCTATACAAGTGGGACGTTCATTAAAGTTCGAGTAGCATTAGGCTCTGTACGTGTGGTACATTATTAAAGTTCGAGTAGCATTAGTCCCTGTACAAGTGGGACGTTAGTTTGAGTAGCATTAGTCCCTATACAAGTGGGACGTTCATTAAAGTTCGAGTAGCATTAGTCTCTGTACGTGTGGTACATTATTAAAGTCCGAGTAGCATTATTCCCTATACATGTGGGACGTTAGTTTGAGTAGCATTAGTCCCTGTACATGTGGTACATAATTAAAGTTCGAGTAGCATTAGGCACTGTACATGTGGAACAGTATTAAAGTTCGAGTAGAATTAGTGCCTTTACATGTGGAACATTATTAATGTTCGAGTAGCATTAGCCCCTGTACATTAGGTACATTATTAAAGTTCGAGTAGCATTATTCCCTGTATATGTGGGACGTTAGTTTGAGTAGCATTAGTCCCTATACATGTGGGACATTCATTAAAGTTCGAGTAGCATCAGTCCCTGTACATTAGGTACATTATTAAAGTTCGAGTAGCATTAGTGCCTTTACATGTGGAACATTATTAATGTTCGAGTAGCATTAGTCCCTGTACATTAGGTACATTATTAAAGTTCGAGTAGCATTAGTGCCTGTACATGTGGGACGTTAGTTTGAGTAGCATTAGTCCCTGTACATGTGGGACGTTCATTAAACGTAGAGTAGCATTAGTCCCTGTACATGTGGTACATTATTAAAGTTCGAGTAGCATTAGTCCCTATACATGTGGGACGTTAGTTTGAGTAGCATTAGTCCCTGTACATGTGGTACATTATTAAAGTTCGAGTAGCATTAGTCCCTGTACATGTGGAACAGTATTAAAGTTCGAGTAGCATTAGTGCCTTTACATGTGGAACATTATTAATGTTCGAGTAGCATTAGTCCCTGTACCTTGGGTACATTATTAAAGTTCGAGTAGCATTATTCCCTGTATATGTGGGACGTTAGTTTGAGTAGCATTAGTCCCTATACATGTGGGACGGTCATTACATTTCTAGTAGCATTAGTCTCTGTACAAGTGGGACATTCATTAAAGTTCAAGTAGCATCAGTCTCAGTACATAGGGAACATTCATTATTAAAGTTCGAGTAGCATTAGTGCCTGTACATGTGGGACGTAAGTTTGAGTAGCATTAGTCCCTGTACATGTGGGACGATCATTAAACGTAGAGTAGCATTAGTCCCTGCACATGTGGAACGTTAGTTTGAGTAGCATTATTCCCTGTACATGTGGGACGTTAATTAAAGTTAGAGTAGCATTAGTCCCTGCACATGTGGGACGTTAGTTTGAGTAGCATTAGTCCATGTACATGTGGGACGTTCATTAAAGTTTGTGTAGAATAAGTCCCTGTACATGTTGGACCTTCATTAAAGTTCGAGTAGCATTAGTCCCTATACATGTGGGATGTTCATTAAAGTTCGAGTAGCATGAATCTCTGTACATGTGGTACATTATTAAATTTCGAGTAGCATTAGTCCCTGTACATGTGGGACGTTAGTTTGAGTAGCATTAGTCCCTATACATATGGGACGTTCATTAATGTTAGAGTAGCATTAGTCCCTTCACATGTGGGACGTTAGTTTGAGTAGCATTAGTCCATGGACAGGTGGGACTTTCATTAAAATTCGAGTAGAATTAGTCCCTGTTCATGTTGGACGTTCATTAAAGTTCGAGTAGCATTAGTTCCTATACATGTGGGACGTTTTTTAAAGTTCGAGTAGCATTAATCTCTGTACATGTGGAACATTATTAAAGTTCGAGTAGCATTAGTCCCTGTACATGTGGGACGTTAGTTTCAGTAGCATTAGTCCCTATACATGTGGGACGTTCATTAATGTTCTAGTAGCATTAGTCTCTGTACATGTGGGCCATTCATTTAAGTTCGAGTAGCATTAGTCCATGTACATGTGGGACGTTAGTTTGAGTAGAATAAGTCCCTATACATGTGGGACGTTCATTAAAGTTCGAGTTGCATTAGTCCCTATACATGTGGGACGTTCATTAAAGTTCTAGTAGCATTAGTTCCAGTACATGTGGGACATTCATTAAAGTTCGAGTAGCATAAGTCCCTGTACATGTGGGACATTCATTAAAGTTCAAGTAGCATTAGTCTCTGTACATGTAGTACATTATTAAAGTTCGAGTAGCATTAATCCCTGTACATGTGGTATATTATTAAAGTTCTAGTAGCATTAGTCCCTATACATGTGGGACGTTAGTTTGAGTAGCATTAGTCCCTATACATGTGCGACATTAGTTTGAGTAGCATTAGTCCCTGTACATGTGGGACGTTAGTTTGAGTAGCATTAGTTCCTGTACATGTGGGACATTAGTTTGAGTAGCATTAGTCCCTGTACATGTGGGACATTAGTTTGAGTAGCATTAGTCCCTGTACATGTGGGACATTAGTTTGAGTAGCATTATTCCCTGCACATGTGGTACATTATTAAAGTTCGAGTAGCATTAGTCCCTGTACATGTGGAACATTATTAAAGTTCGAGTAGCATTAGTCCCTATACATGTGGAACATTATTAATGTTCGAGTAGCATTAGTCCCTGTACATGTGGTACATTATTAATGTTCGAGTAGCATTAGTCCCTGTACATGTGGTACATTATTAAAGTTCGAGTAGCATTATTCCCTGTACATGTGGGACGTTAGTTTGAGTAGCATTAGTCCCTATACATGTGGGACGTTCATTAAAGTTCTAGTAGCATTAGTTCCTTTACATGTTGGACGTTCATTAAAGTTCGAGTAGCAATAGTCTCTGTACATGTGGTACATTATTAAAGTTCGAGTAGCATTAGTCCCTGTACATGTGGGACGTTAGTTTGAGTAGCATTAGTCCCTATACATATGGGACGTTCATTAAAGTTCTAGTAGCATTAGTTCCTGTACATGCTGGACGTTCATTAAAGTTCGAGTAGCATTAATCTCTGTACATGTGGGACGTTCATTAAAGATTGAGTAACATTAGTCCCTGTACATGTGGGACGTTAGTTTAGTAGCATTAGTGCCTATACATATGGGACCTTCATTAAAGTTCTAGTAGCATTAGTCCCTGTACATGTGGGACGTTCATTAAAGTTCTAGTATCATTAGTCTCTGTACATGTGGGATGTTCATCAAAGTTCTAATAGCATTAGTCCCTGTACACTTGGGACATTCATTAAAGTTGGAGTAGCATCAGTCGCAGTACATGTGGAACATTATTAAAGTTCGAGTAGCATTAGTCCCTGTACATGTGGAACGTTAGTTTGAGTAGCATTAGTCCCTGTACATGTGGGATGTTCGTTAAAGTTTGAGTAGAATTAGTCCATGTTCAAGTGGGACGTTCATTAAAGTTCTAGTATCATTTATCTCTGTACAAGTGGGACGTTCATTAATGTTTGAGTAACATTAGTCCCTGTACACGAGGGACATTCATTAAAGTTCGAGTAGCATCAGTCTCAGTACATGTGGAACAATATTAAAGTTCGAGAAGCATTAGTTCCTATACATGTGGGACGTTAATTTGAGTAACATTAGTCCCTGTACATATGGGACGTTCATTAAAATGTGAGTAACATTAGTGCCTGTACATGTGGGACGTTAGTTTGAGTAGCATTAGTCCCTGTACATGTGGGACGTTAATTAAAGTTAGAGTAGCATTAGTCCCTTCACATGTGGGACGTTAGTTTGAGTAGCATTAGTCCATGGACAGGTGGGACTTTCATTAAAATTCGAGTAGAATAAGTCCCTGTACATGTTGGACGTTCATTAAAGTTCGAGTAGCATTAGTTCCTATACATGTGGGACGTTTTTTAAAGTTCGAGTAGCATTAATCTCTGTACATGTGAACATTATTAAAGTTCAAGTAGCATTAGTCCCTGTACATGTGGGACGTTAATTTCAGTAGCATTAGTCCCTATACATGTGGGACGTTCATTAAAGTTCGAGTTGCATTAGTCTCTATACATGTGGGACGTTCATTAACGTTCTAGTAGCATTAGTTCCAGTACATGTGGGACATTCATTAACGTTCGAGTAGCATTAGTCCCTGTACATGTGGGACATTCATTAAAGTTCAAGTAGCAATAGTCTCTGTACATGTAGTACATTATTAAAGTTCGAGTAGCATTAATCCCTGTACATGTGGTATATTATTAAAGTTCTAGTAGAATTAGTCCCTATACATGTGGGACGTTAGTTTGAGTAGCATTAGTCCCTATACATGTGCGACATTAGTTTGAGTAGCATTAGTCCTTGTACATGTTGGACGTTAGTTTGAGTAGCATTATTCCCTGTACATGTGGGACATTAGTTTGAGTAGCATTAGTCCCTGTACATGTGGGACATTAGTTTGAGTAGCATTAGTCCCTGTAGATGTGGTACATTATTAAAGTTCGAGTAGCATTAGTCCCTGTAGATGTGGTACATTATTAAAGTTCGAGTAGCATTAGTCCTTATACATGTGGAACATTATTAATGTTCGAGTAGCATTAGTCCCTGTACGTGTGGTACATTATTAATGTTCGAGTAGCATTAGTCCCTGTACATGTGGTACATTATTAAAGTTCGAGTAGCATTTTCCCTGTACATGTAGGACGTTAGTTTGAGTAGCATTAGTCCCTATACATGTGGGACGTTCATTAAAGTTCTAGTAGCATTAGTTCCTTTACATGTTGGACGTTCATTAAAGTTCGAGTAGCATTAGTCCCTGTACATGTGGGACGTAAGTTTGAGTAGCATTAGTCCCTATACATGTGGGACGTTCATTAAAGTTCGAGTTGCATTAGTCCCTATACATGTGGGACGTTCATTAAAGTTCTAGTAGCATTAGTTCCAGTACATGTGGGACATTCAATAAAGTTCGAGTAGCATTAGTCCCTGTAAATGTGGGACATTCATTAAAGTTCAAGTAGCATTAGTCTCTGTACATGTAATACATTATTAAAGTTCTAGTAGCATTCGTCCCTATACATGTGGGACGTTAGTTTGAGTAGCATTAGTCCCTATACATGTGCGACATTAGTTTGAGTAGCATTAGTCCCTGTACATGTGGGACGTTAGTTTGAGTAGCATTAGTCCCTGTACATGTGGGACATTAGTTTGAGTAGCATTAGTCCCTGTACATGTGGGACATTAGTTTGAGTAGCATTAGTCCCTGTACATGTGGGACATTAATTTGAGTAGCATTAGTCCCTGTACATGTGGAACATTATTAAAGTTCGAGTAGCATTAGTCTTTATACATGTGGAACATTATTAATGTTCGAGTAGCATTAGTCCCTGTACGTGTGGTACATTATTAATGTTCGAGTAGCATTAGTCCCTGTACATGTGGTACATTATTAAAGTTCGAGTAGCATTATTCCCTGTACATGTGGGACGTTAGTTTGAGTAGCATTAGTCCCTATACATGTGGGACGTTCATTAAAGTTCTAGTAGCATTAGTTCCTTTACATGTTGGACGTTCATTAAAGTTCGAGTAGCATTAGTCTCTGTACATGTGGTACATGATTAAAGTTCGAGTAGCATTAGTCCCTGTACATGTGGGACGTTAGTTTGAGTAGCATTAGTCCCTATACATATGGGACGTTCATTAAAGTTCTAGTAGCATTAGTTCCTGTACATGCTGGACGTTCATTAAAGTTCGAATAGCATTATTCTCTGTACATTAGGGATGTTCATTAAAGATTGAGTAACATTAGTCCCTGTACATGTGGGACGTTAGTTTAGTAGCATTAGTCCCTATACATATGGGACCTTCATTAAAGTTCTAGTAGCATTAGTCCCTGTACATGTGGGACGTTCATTAAAGTTCTAGTATCATTAGTTTCTGTACATGTGGGACGTTCATTAAAGTTCTAATAGCATTAGTCCCTGTACACTTGGGACATTCATTAAAGTTGGAGTAGCATCAGTCGCAGTACATGTGGAACATTATTAAAGTTCGAGTAGCATTAGTCCCTGTACATGTGGAACGTTAGTTTGAGTAACATTAGTCCCTGTACATGTGGGACGTTCGTTAAAGTTTGAGTAGAATTAGTCCATGTTCATGTGGGACGTTCATTAAAGTTCTAGTATCATTAATCTCTGTACAAGTGGGACGTTCATTAAAGTTTGAGTAACTTTAGTCCCTGTACACTTGGGACATTCATTAAAGTTCGAGTAGCATCAGTCTCAGTACATGTGGAACAATATTAAAGTTCGAGTAGCATTAGTTCCTATACATGTGGGACGTTAGTTTGAGTAACATTAGTCCCTGTACATGTGGGACGTTCATTAAAATTTGAGTAACATTAGTCCTTGTACATGTGGGACGTTAATTAAAGTTAGAGTAGCATTAGTCCCTGTATATGTGGGACGTTTAGTTTGAGTAACATTAGTCCCTGTACATGTGGGACGTTCATTAAAATTTGAGTAACATTAGTCCCCCTGTACATGTGGGACGTTCATTAAAGTTTGAGTAACATTAGTCCCTGTACATGTGGGGCGTTAATTAAAGTTAGAGTAGCATTAGTCCCTGCACAAGTAGGGCGATATTTTGAGTAGCATTAGTCCATGGACATGTGGGATGTTCATTAAAGTTCGAGTAGAATAAGTCCCTGTACATGTTGGACTTTCATTAAAGTTCGAGTAGCATTAGTTCCTGTACATGTGGGACGTTCATTAAAGTTTGAGAAGTATTAGTCCTGTACATGTGGGACGTTCATTAAAGTTCGAGTAGTATTAGTCCCTGTACATGAGGGATGTTCATTAGAGTTCGAGTAGCATTAGTCCCTGTACATGTGGGACGTTAGTTTGAGTAGCATAAGTCCCTGTACATGTGGGGCGTTAATTAAAGTTAGAGTAGCATTAGTCCCTGCACAAGTAGGGCGATATTTTGAGTAGCATTAGTCCATGGACATGTGGGACGTTCATTAAAGTTCCAGAAGTATTAGTCCATGTACATGTGGGACGTTCATTAGAGTTCGAGTATCTTTAGTCCCTGTACATGTGCGACGTTAGTTTGAGTAGCATAAGTCCCTGTACATTTGGGACGTTCATTTACGTTCGAGCAGCATTAACCCCCTATAGAGGAGTGACGTTCGTTAAGTTTGGAGGTGCATTAACCCACTATACAGGATGGAGGGGCGTTCATTAAGTTTGAGTAGCATTTCACAGTACATCTACAATACTAAAGTTTGAGTAGTATTAACTCACTATACAGGAGGGAAATTCATTAGCTCTATACACGCGGACCGTTTATTATATTTTTAGTGACATTAGTCCCTATACATATGGGACGTTCATTAAAGTTTGAGTAGTATTAGTCACTGTACATGTGGGACGTTCATTAAAGTTCGAGTAGTATTAGTCCCTGTACATGTGGAACGTTCATTAGAGTTCGAGTAGCATTAGTCCCTGTACATGTGCGACGTTCATTAAAGTTCGAGTAGTATTAGTCCCTGTACATGTGGGACGTTCATTAAAGTTCGAGTGGTATTCGTCCCTGTACGTGTGGAACGTTCATTAAAGTTCGAGTAGTATTAGTCCCTGTACATGTGGGACGTTCATTAAAGTTCGAGTAGTATTAGTCCCTGTACATGTGGGACGTTCATTAGAGTTCGAGTAGCATTAGTCCCTGTACATGTGCGACGTTAGTTTGAGTAGCATAAGTCCCTGTACATGTGGGACGTTCATTAAAGTTCGAGTAGTATTAGTCCCTGTACAGGTAGGACGTTCATTAAAGTTCGAGTATCATTAGTCCCTGTACATGTGGGACGTTCATTTAAGTTCGAGAAGCATTAACCCACTATAGAGGAGTGACGTTCGTTAAGTTTTGAGTAGCATTAACCCACTATACAGGAGGGAGGGGCGTTCATTAAGTTTGAGTAGCATTTCACAGTACATCTAAAATACTAAAGTTTGAGTAGTATTAACTCACTATACAGGAGGGAAATTCATTAGCTCTATACACGCGGACCGTTTAGTCCACTATACAAGAGGGATGTTCATTAAGTTTTAAGTAGCATTAGCGCTATACAAACGGATCGTTCATTAATGTTTGAGTAGTATTAGCCTACTATACATGTAATTCATTCATTTAGTGTTCAGTAGCACAAGCACACCCACCCCACAACCCCTATATGAAGGACATTCATTAAGTGTTTAACAGCATTAATCATTAGCATACATGTTAGACGTCAATGACATTTTGAGAGCATTAGCCCCTATATGCATGCGGGACGTTCTTTAAGTTTTAATAGTAATTAACGATCAGTGGTATTAGCGCCCTAAATATGTTAGACGTCTATGACATCTTGAGTAGCTAGGTCCTATATGCAGGTGGGACGTTCTTTAAGCTTTAATAGCAATTAATGATTCGTGGTAATATCACCCTATATATGTTAGACGACCATGACGTCTCGAGTAGCATTAGCTCCTATATGCATATGGGACGTTCTTTAAGTTATAAAATCAATTAATTGTTCGTGGCATTATTCCCCTAAATATGTTACACGTCCATGACATTTTGAGTAGCATTAGCTCATGTAATGCATGTGGGACGTTCTTTTTGTTTTAGTAGAAATGTATGAGCAGTTGCATTAGCACCTATACATGTTAGACGTCCATGACATCTTGAGTAGCATTAGTTCATATATGCATGTGGGACGTTAAGTTTTAGTAGTAATTAATGATCAGTGGTATTAGCCCCCTAAATATGTAGACATCCATGACATCTTGAGTAGCTAAGTGCTATATGCATGTGGGACGTTCTTTAAGTTTTAATATTTATAAATGATCAGTCGTATTAGTCCCCTACACATGTTAGACATATATGACATCTTGAGTATCATTAGCTCATATATGCAAGTGGGACGTTCTTTAAGTTTTAATAGTAATTAATGATCAGTGGTATTAGCCCCCTATACATGTTAGACGTCCATGACATTTTGTGTAGTATTAGCTCCTATATGCATGTTAGACGTCCATGACATTTTGGGTAGCATCAGCTCCTATATGCATGCGGGATGTTCTTTAAGATTTAGTAGTAATTAATGATCAGTGATTTTAGCCTCCTATACATGTTAGACGTCCATGGCATTATGACTAGCATAAGCTCATATATGCATGTTAGACGTCCATGACTTCTTGAGTAGCATTATCTACTATATGCATGTTAGACATCAATGACATCGTGAGTAGCATTAGCTCCAATATGCATATTAGACGTTCATGACATCTTGTATAGAATTAGCTCCTTTATGCATGTTAGGCGTCCATGACATCTTGAGTAGCATTAGCTCCTATATGCATGTGGGACGTTCTTTAAGCTTTAATAGCAACTAATGATCAGTGGTATTAGCCCCCTATACATGTTAGACGTCCAGGACATCTTGAGTAGCATTATCTCCTATATGCATGCGGGACGTTCTTTAAGTTTTAATATTTATAAATGATCACTCGTATTAGTCCCCTATACATGTTAGACATCCATGACATCTTGAGTATCATTAGCTCATATATGCATCTGGGTTGTTCTTTAAGTTTTAATAGTAATTAATGATCAGTGGTATAAGCCCCCTATATATGTTAGACGTCCATGACATCTTGTGTAGCATTAGCTCCTATATGCATGTGGGACGTTCTTAAAGTTTTAATAGCAACTAATGATTCGTGGTAATATCCTTTTATACATGTTAGACGACCATGACATCTCGAGTAGTATTAGCTCCTATATGCCTGTGGGACGTTCTTTAAATTTTAGTAGTAATTAATGATTCGTGTTATTAGCCCCCTATACAAGTTAGACGTCCACGACATCTTGAGTAGCATAAGTTCCTATATGCATGTAGGAAGATTTTTAAGTTTTAATAGCAATTAATGATTCGTGGTATTAGCCACCTATACATGTCAGAAATCCACGACATCATGAGTAGCATTAACTCTTATACGCACGTGGGAAGTTCTTTAAGTTTTTATAGCAATTAATGATTCGTGGTATTAGCCACCTATACCTGTCAGACGTCCATGACATCATGAGTAGCATTAACTCCTATACGCACGTGGGAAGTTCTTTAAGTTTTAATAGCAATTAATGATTTGTGGTATTATCCCTTATACATGTTAGACGTCCATGACATCGTGAGTAGCATTAGCTCATAAATGCCTGTGGGACGTTCTTTAAATTCTAGTAGTAATTAATGATTCGTGTTATTAGCCCCCTATACAAGTTAGACGTCCACGACATCTTGAGTAGCATAAGTTCATATATGCATGTAACTCTTATACGCACGTGGGAAGTTCTTTAAGTTTTAATAGCAATTAATGATTCGAGGTATTAGCCACCTATACCTGTCAGACGTCCATGACATCATGAGTAGCATTAACTCCTATACGCACGTGGGACGTTCTTTAAGTTTTAATAGCAATTAATGTTTCGTGGTATTATCCCCTATACATGTTTTACGTCCATGACATCTTGAGTAGCATTAGCGCCTATATGCATGTGGGACGTTCTTTAAGTTATAATATCAATTAATGATTTGTGGTATTATCCCTTTAACATGTTAGACGTCCATGACATCGTGAGTAGCATTAGCTCATATATGCATGTGGGACGTTTTTTTAAGTTTTAGTAGTAATTAATGATCAGTGGTATTAGCCACCTAAATATGTTAGACATCCATGACATCTTGAGTACCTAGGTCCTATATGCATGTGGGACGTTCTTTAGGTTTTAATATTTATAAATGATCAGTCGTATTAGTCCCCTATACATGTTAGACACCCATGACATATTGAGTATCATTAGCTCATATATGCATGTGGGACGTTCTTTAAGTTTTAATAGTAATTAATGATCAGTGGTATAAGACCCCTATACATGTTAGACGTCCATGACATCTTGTGTAGCATTAGCTCCTATATGCATGTGGGACGTTCTTTAAGTTTTAATAGTAATTAATGATCAGTGGTATAAGACCCCTATACATGTTAGACGTCCATGACATCTTGTGTAGCATTAGCTCCTATATGCATGCGGGACGTTCTTAAAGCTTTAATAGCAACTAATGATTCGTGGTAATATCATTTTATACATGTTAGACGACCATGACATCTTGTGTAGCATTAGCTCCTATATCATGTGGGACGTTCTTAAAGCTTTAATAGCAACTAATGATTCGTGGTAATATCCTTTTATACATGTTAGACGACTATGACATCTCGAGTAGTATTAGTTCCTATATGCCTGTGGGGCGTTCTTTAAATTTTAGTAGTAATTAATGATTAGTGATATTAGCCCGCTATACAAGTTAGACGTCCACGACATCTTGAGTAGCATTAGTTCCTATATGCATGTAGGAAGATTTTTAAGTTTTAATAGCAATTAATGATTAGTGGTATTAGCCACCTATACCTGTCAGACGTCCACGACATCATGAGTAGCATTAACTCCTATACGCACGTGGGAAGTTCTTTAAGTTTTAATAGCAATTAATGATTCGTGGTATTAGCTCCTTATACATGTCAGACGTCCACGACATCATGAGTAGCATTAGTGCCTATATGCATGTGGGACGTTCTTTAAGTTATAAAATCAATTAATGATTTGTGGTATTATCCCTTATACATGTTAGACGTCCATGACATCGTGAGTAGCATTAGCTCATATATGCATGTGGGACGTTCTTTTTGTTTTAGTAGTAATTAATGATCAGTTGTATTAGCCCCTATACATGTTAGACATCCATGACATCTTGAGTAGCATTAGCTCATATATGCATGTGGGACGTTTTTTTAAAGTTTTAGTAGTAATTAATGATCAGTGGTATTAGCCTCCTAAATATGTTAGACATCCATGACATCTTGAGTAGCTAGGTCCTATATGCATGTGGGACGTTCTTTAAGTTTTAATATTTATAAATGATCAGTCGTATTAGTCCCCTATACATGTTAGACATCCATGACATCTTGAGTATCATTAGCTCATATATGCATGTGGGACGTTCTTTAAGTTTTAATAGTAATTAATGATCAGTGGTATAAGCCCCCTATATATGTTAGACGTCCATGACATATTGTGTAGCATTAGCTCCGATATGCATGCTAGACGTCCATGACATCTTGAGTAGCATCAGCTCCTTTATGCATGCGGGATGATCTGTAAGAATTAGTACTAATTAATGATCAGTGGTTTTAGCCTCCTATACATGTTAGACGTCCATGCCATTATGACTAGCATTAGCTCATATATGCATGTTAGACATGAATGACATCGTGAGTAGTATTAGCTCCAATATGCATATTATAGACGTTCGTGACATCTTGTGTAGAATTAGCTCCTATATGCATGTTAGGCGTCTATGACATCTTGTGTAGCATTATCTCCTATATGCATGCGAGAAGTTCTCTTAGATTTAGTAGTAATTAATGATCACTGGTATTAGTCTGCTTTACATGTTAGACGCCATTGACATCTTGCGTAGCATTAGCTCTTGTGTGCATGTTAGATGTCCATAAAATCTTGAGTAGCATTAGCTCCTATATGCATGTGGGAAGTTCTTTATGTTTTAGTAGTAATTAATGATCAGTGGCATTAGCCCCTATACATGTTGGACGTCCATGACCTCTTGAGCAGTATTATCTCCTTTTGCATGTCAGACGTCCATGACATATTGTGTAGCATTAGCTTCTGTATCCATGTTAGACGTCCATGACATATTGTGTATCATTAGCTCCTATATGCATGTTAAACATCCACAACATCTTGATTAGCATTAGCTCCTGTATGCATGTTAGACGTCCATGACATATTTGAGTAGCTAGGTCCTATATGCATGTGGGACGTTCTTTAACTTTTAATAGTAATAAATTAGCAGTCGTATTAATCCCTATACATGTTAGACGTCCATGACATGTTGAGTATCATTAGCTCCTATATGCCTGTGGGACGTTCCTTAAGGTTTAATAGTAATTAATGATTCGTGGTATTATCCCCGTGTACACGACATCTTGAGTAGTATTAGCTCCTATATGCCTGTGGGACGTCCTTTAAATGTTAGTAGTAATTAATGATCAGTGGTATTAGCCCCCTATACAAGTAAGACGTCCACGACATCTTGAGTAGCATTAGCTGCTATATGTATGTAGGAAACTTTTTAAGTTTTAATAGCAACTAATGATTCGTAGTATTAGCCACCTATACATGGCAGACGTCCACGACATCTTGAGAAGCATTAGCTCCTATATGCACGTGGGAAGTTCTTTAAGTTTTAATAGTAATTAATGATTAGTGGTATTAGCCCCCTATACATGTTATACGTCCATGACATATTGAGTAGCATTAGCGCCTATATGCATGCGGGAGGTTCTTTAAGTTTTAATAGCAATTAATGATCAGTGGTATTAGCCCCCTATACATGTTAGACGTCCATCTAACCTTGTGTAGCATTAGCTGCTATATGCATGCGGGATATTCTTTAAGTTTCAGTAGTAATAAATGATCAGTGGTATTAGCCCCTATAAATATTAGACGTTCATGACATTTTGAGTAGCATTAGATCCTATATGTATGAGGCACGCTCTTTAAGTTTTAATAGCAATTAATGATTCGTGGTATTAGCCCCCTATACATGTTAGACGTCCATGAGAACTTGAGTAGCATTAGCTCTTATATGCATGGGCGACGTTCTTTATGTTTTAGTAGTAATAACAGATCAGTGGTATTAGCCCCCTGTATATGTTAGACGTCCATGTCATCTTGATTAGCTAGATGGGACGTTTTTTAAGTTTTAATAGTAATAAATTATCAGTGGTATTAATCCCCTATACATGTTAGACGTCCATTACATCTTGAGTATCATTAGCTCATATATGCCTGTGGGACGTTCTTTAAATAATGAATCGTGATATTATCCCCCTATACAAGTTAGACGTCCACGACATCTTGAGTAGCATTAGCTCCTATATGCATGTAGGAAGTTCTTTAAGTTTTAATAGAAATTAATGATTCGTGGTATTAGCCCCCTAAATATGTTAGACGTCCATGCAATCTTGAGTAACTAGGTCCTATATACATGCATTGGGACGTTCTTTACATTTTAATAGTAATAAATGATCAGTGGTATTAGTCCCCTATACATGTTGGACGTCCATGACATCATGAGTAGCATTAATCCATATATGCTTATGGGATGTTCTTTAGGATTTAGTAGTAATTAATGATCAGTGGTATTAGTCCCCTATACATGTTAGACGTCCGTGACTGCTTGAGTGATATTAACTCGTATATGCATGTTAGACGTCATTTACATCTGGCGTAGCATTAGCTCCTGTAGGCATGTTAGACGTCCGTGACATCTTGAGTAGCATTAGCTCCTATATGCATGTGGGACGTTCTTTAAATTTTAGTAGTAATTATTCATCAGTGGGATTAGCCCCTATACATGTTAGACGTCCATGATATCTTGAGTAGCATTATCTCCTATATGCATGTAGGAAGTTCTTTAAGTTTTAATAGAAATTAATGATTCGTGGTATTAGCCCCCTAAATATGTTAGACGTCCATGCAATCTTGAGTAACTAGGTCCTATATACATGCATTGGGACGTTCTTTAAATTTTAGTATTAATTAATCATCAGTGGGATTAGCCCCTATACATGTTAGACGTCCATGATATCTTGAGTAGCATTAGCTCCTATATGCATGTAGGAAGTTCTTTAAGTTTTAATAGAAATTAATGATCAGTGGTATTAGTCCCCTATACATGTTAGACGTCCATGACATCATGAGTAGCAATAATTCATATATGCTTATGGGATGTTCTTTAGGATTTAGTAGTAATTAATGATCAGTGGTAATAGTCTCCTATACATGTTGGACGTCCATGACATCATGAGTAGCATTAATTCATATATGCTTATGGGATGTTCTTTAGGATTTAGTAGTAATTCATGATCAGTGGTATTAGTCCCCTAGACATGTTAGACGTCCGTGACTGCTTGAGTGATATTAACTCGTATATGCATGTTAGACGTCATTAACATCTGGCGTAACATTAGCTCCTGTATGCATGTTAGACGTCCGTGACATCTTGAGTAGCATTAGCTCCTATATGCATGTGGGACGTTCTTTAAATTTAGTAGTAATTAATCATCAGTGGCATTAGCCCCTATACATGTTAGACGTCCATGATATCTTGAGTAGCATTATCTCCTATTAACATGTTAGACGTCCATGACGTCTTGTGTAGCATTAGCTCCTATATGCATGTTAGACGTCCATGACATCTTGATAAGCATTAGCTCCTATATGCATGTTAGACGTCCATGACATATTGTGTAGCATATTTCTCCTATATGCCTATGGGACGTTCTTTACATTTTAGTAGTAATTAATGATCAGTGGTATTAGGCCACTATACATGTTAGACGTCCATGCCACCTTGAGCAGCATTAGCTCATATATGCATGTGGGACGTTCTTTAAGTTTTAGTAGTAATTAATGATAAGTGGTATTAGCCCCTACACAAGTTAGACGTCCATGAAATCTTGAGTAATATTAACTCTTATTTGCATGTTAGACGTCATTGGCAACTTGTGTAGCCTTAGCTCCTATATGCGTATTAGACATCCATGACATCTTGAGTAGCATTAGCTCCTATATGCGTGTTAGACATCCATGACATCTTGAGTAGCATTAGCGCATATATGCATTTTAAACGTCCATACTGAGCCCCCCCCCCTGAATCCGCTAGTGCTATGCTCCCCCCCCCCCCCTGTATCCGCTAGTGCTATGCTCCCCCCCCCCCGCCCCCCCCCCCCCCATTGTCTGGAGTAGCATTAGCTCCTACATTCATGTGTGACGTTCTTTAAGTTTTAATAGCAATTACTGATTCGTGGTATTATCCCCCTATACGTGTTAGACGTCCATGACATCTTGAGTAGCATTAGCTCCTATATGCATGTGGGACGTTCTTTAAGTTTTAGTAGTACATGATAACCAGTGGTATTAGCCCCCTATACATGTTAAACGTCCATGACATCTTGAGTAGCATCAGCTCCGATATGCATGTGGCACGTTCTTTAATATTTAGTAGTACATGATAACCAGTGGTATTAGCCCCCTATACATGTTAGGCGTCCATGATATCTTGAGTAGCATTAGCTCATATATGCATGTGGGAAGTTCTTTAAGTGTTAGTAGTAATTAATGGTAAGTGGTGTTAGTCCGCTATACATGTTAGGCGTCCATGGTATCTTGAGTAGCATTAGCTCCTATATTCATGCTAGACGTCCATGACATCAGTGTTATTAGCTCCTATACATGTTAGAACGTCCATGAGATCTTGACAAGCATTAGCTCATGTATGCATGCTAGTTGTCCATCACATTTTGAGTAGCATGATCTCCTATATCCATGACATCTTGTGCAGCATTAGCTCCTATATGCATGTTAGACGTACATGACATATTGCGTAGCATTAGCTCAAATATGCATGATAGACGTCCATGACATATTGAGTAGCATTAGCTCCTATGTGCGTGTTAGATATCCATGACGTATTGTATAGTATTAACTCCTATATGCACGTTGAATGTTCATATTGTGTAGCATTAGCTCCTATATTCATGTCAGATGACCATGAAATCTTGAGTAATTAATGATCAGTGGTATTAGCCCCCTTTACATGTTAGACGTTCACGACATCTTGAGTAGCCTTAGCTCCTATATGCATGTGGGACGTTCTTTAAGTTTTAATAGTAAATACTGTTCAATGGTATTAGTGCGCTATAACGTTTTTTAACAAGAGGCCCATTAAGGCCTGTATCGCTCTACTCTCTGAAGACGCCATGACAATTTGAGCAAAATAAATATTAAAAAGAAAAAGAAAGATTAACCTTACAAATGATTTTTTTTTTAAAGATCCAATTAACCTTACAAATGAAACATTTAAAAAAAAAAATCCAGGAAACTACGTTTTTTATGAGAAAGCAAAACAACACGTGGGCCATTTTTCATGAGAAGACCTCCCGTCATCCGTAAGAATCGACACCTCCTCATTTACAAGTTGAGCTCCCAGTGAGATTCGAACCCGAAGCGGTATGAGAGAGAGAAAGTTTACAATGCAACGTCTTTAACCCCTCGGCCACGGATACACTGGGTACTAATCCGACCATACAAGGATGCTTCCTGTGAAGTTTACCAAATTCTAAACAACAGTTTATGAGAAGAAGTCGTTTAAAGATTGTTCTATTTTTAGTTAAGGCGGCGTATTTGTTGACGGATCGGGACGATTATTAAAAAAAACTAGAGCTGTCG
>JAWPHD010009797.1:0-100193 GCA_037043455.1 Cyrtodaria siliqua | reverse complement strand
TGAAGTAAACATTTGGAATATGCATTTATTTTTGCTATTCGTCGGTTTTCAAGATTACAATGAAAATTGACATAAAATTTGACTTTGAAAATGAAAATGACTGAATCTTTGAAAACTTCTAGTTCGAAACATCAGCTGCAGGCTTTGTTATGATTTCCTCCTCTATACAAAATAAGTTTCATTTATTTTTTATAGCAATAGAAAGAAAAATATATAACTTAAGATTTAGGGGCAAAACACACACATTTGCAAATAATGACGAAAACAAAAAATATTATGACCAAAGATATCTTTATACGGTATGTGATAATACAGAAAAAAATAACTTTTCATTTTTTGTCGTAAAAAATATGAATAAAATGCTTATTTTGGTTAATTTATAAAGTCATCGTTAACATAGGAGCAAACTGTTCTATCATCTTTAATTTCTTAATATTCGAACTTTTAATTCAACATTTATGTTTTCGTCTTAAAATAAAACATACGATCACATTTAAATTGCACACACAGTTTTAAACAATTATGATATGAACCTTAAACGACATTTTAAAATCATTTGTCTTAAAATTTGTATTGCAGTTATTTTTATAATTGAAGATTTTTGCTTCAAAAATGTCATTCTCTACCCTTTTCAAAAATACGGATGCAGCAACATTAGGAAGCACATAATAGTGCATGTCATAATGTTTCCTATCAAAGGAATCATTAGACTTGACATTAAAATCAACATATTCGGCGAGAATTTCAAGATAGTCGATTCAGTTACACAATGAAAGTGTTCAACTCCTCTCGTATAAACAATAAAATATAACTACAAGTGTATCAGTTGTCGTTTGATATGCCGCATTCGTTAGCGAATTGAGTGTTTGTTAAGGTTCCACATAGTAATTGAACGCGCAAATATTTCCGGGAAATACAACACAGTTGGACATGGAAAATTAAAACTGAAACATAATATATACTTCTACTATCATTATCAACGATGAAAACCGAAAACTAAATACAAGTAGATACATGCGTAGTCGTGAAGAGCATCATTCACAAATAAAATCAAGCCGAAACACGTATTTACATTATTTACTGAACTAATAATATAAATACATTCTCAGAAACGCCAGTGACAAAAGGGGTCACTGTACACAACAGCAATGCGACTAGATGACAATGAAAACATACATTTATAATTTAACTTGAACTAAAGTTTACAACGTCATTTAGTTCCCACTGAGGTAATTAAGTTGGTGCATTCTTAAACTATTTAAGAAAACTACACATTTTATTGGTGTTTTTTTTGTGTACTGCAGCAAGAAGTCAGCAACAATCGTACTTGGTATGAACACATACACAAACATATCGGTTCTGATGAAGTTTCTTCAATGGAACAAGCAAAGGAAATCAATGACAGAGGTCTTTATTGTGTAGGATATCTTAGTGACACAAAGTTGAAAATGGCAAATAAGGGAGAATTGGTAAGATTTATTTGTTTTTATTGTTAAAACATGTCCATTAATGCACTCACGTAATCAAAACGTGAGAGATTCCCTACTTAGATCCATATTACCCTTTGGAACTGATTTAAATACTGTGTGACACGCCTTTTATCGATACCTGTATATGTGTGCCAATTGTAATAAGATATTACAAATAAAGTTATAGATAGGCGCAAAACGTATATATGAAACCTTAATGACAACATCGATTTACATTACTAAATGTAGTTTTTCAGCAAATCTAACTGAGACAGCCGAATACATTTTGAAAATTGAAAATGTTAAAGAAACTTTAAGAACAGTTTTTTTTTATTTAAACCGAAACGTTTCACTTTGTTGAACATTTTCAACAAATAACGTCGACGTCCTCAACATGTTATAGACTTTAACTCATCGTCAGTTATTTTGTGCTCTGCGATAGTTATAAAAAAGCGATCTTTCACTGGTAAATTCCGATTATTCCACCAATAGAAATGTAATCAAGTTAAACCTTCCGTTTTAATTATGACCTTCCACCCCATATGATAAATAATTTTATTTTATTAGGACCTTATGAACATTTTGAGACTCACAATACCACCTCATGACAATGTAGACGAAACCAAGTACTACACATACGAAGAATTACAAAATCTGCAAAGCAGACTTATGCTGGTTGCTGGAAACGAACAAAATGGTAAAGAGGCAACAAAAGCCGTGGAAAAATACATACAGGTAATCTTTACGTGTCTTTTCTATAACAACAGAGCAACGAATGTGTCGTCGACCTCATACACTTCCATATCATGTTTAGGTTTCGTTGTAACAATATATGTACTGTTTACGCACTATCAAAGTCTAAACCCTACTGAACCAAAGTGCTTAATATACAATGATTTTGTATAAATATGAACAGTCAAGTTAATATATCAACATTAAATATAACTCATCACAATAAATAAGAAACAGAAAATAGTTACACGATGTTATACTAAGATTATGTTACACAGTATATGAATGTCGTTAAAGCTGAGATAAGTGTTGTGCATTGTTGTGAAAGTGAATGTCACTTGAAACAAATCGAGTCAGGGACAATGTAGGAAAGTAATGAGAAAAAGAAGAGGTACTACAAAAGATACATAGAGTCAGAACATTAATCACTCTTAACCACAATTTGATAATATGTCTTAGTTTTAAAGGGATTTGGTATCGCTATTGTATGTTTGGAAAGCGTAAGAAATGAACTAGGTTTCTTATTGTTCAGTTGTTTGCTGCATTTTGTAGACTAGCTTTAGAGATAGTAAAATAAAGAAATTCATAAAATTGAATATAATGGAATGAATACTATGATAAAAACTTAGAAAATATTGAACTAAATTATAAACCACTTGTAATTCCATGCTCAGAAATCGACATTTTATGAAGCTAAGCATTAATATGTCTTGTCACACCACTTAACATTATTTTAAACACGCACATAGTCTTTGAAATAAGCTGGAGGTTTCGTATTCCTGTTCGATCTACTTATTACATGTATGAAGGGTGTTTAGTTTTCCTGGTGATTAATGACAATTCTTCATTTTCATCATTTCCTCAGGCTGGTCTTGTAAGATGGCTTTGTATTTGTTTAAAGTGTGGCGCATTTCTGGTAATTTGTTTATCTTCCCGTTTTGCTGTAATCATAGTTCTTTTTCGGTGTGTTATTTGATAAGGATTCGGGTTAAATGGTATTGAACGTTTGTTTTTATTTTCTTACTTTTTTATATTTTCAGTTGTGATGGGTTTGCGTTTCGTCGTCAGCTTCCATTTTATTTTATTATTTATTGTCTATGTCCGTTTTTCTGACTTTCCTATGCATTTTGTTTGTAGATGTTTTCACAGGTCGATTTGGCCAATAGTTTGTATTAGCCTTTCTCCCAAAAAAAATAAACAAATTCTGCTGGTGTGTCGTAGCCTTTCCTTTATTTATCATAAAACGGTCACATTCTCCCCTTGTTTTAGAACGTCTACTATTCCGAAATGAGAGAATAATTTCACTGTTCTTGATGAAATTGAATTCAGAATTCTGGAATAGTCATCAATCAATACCAGTAAGTATTTTCCATTAGGGAATGGACCACGGAAATCAATACTGTCTTCTTGGAAACATACTGTGACATGTACGTCATAAGTAAAGGATCTTTAGAACTTCTTTTTACTGATGCTAAACACGGAATACAACTTTTACATGTATTTTCATTAGTTTGTCTATTCCCAGAAAGTATACTTTTATTGTACGGGCTGTTTTGTAACTATTCCTTGGTGACACTCATAGAATAGCTCTGCTTTGTAAGATTTTGGTATCACATGTCAGGAGGCATGTAATAGTACTTCACCATTTTTGACAAGTACTATCGTTAGTAAAGTTTTACATCTAGAAAATCTATTTAACACGTTATTTTCATTTGACTGTTTGCATACGCCATTTCACGCTGTTTTCTACCAAATATTACATCTATTCCCCAGCAAGCTTTCAGCATATACTGTCAGTTTGACGTATATCTGGTTGTCTTAATATGTAGTCAGTCATGTTGTTTTAGTTGTGAGTATCGTTTTCAACGTCATCTAATGCAATGAGTGAATATGCGACCACCATGCCATCTTGAATCAATTACTGAACCAAAACCTAATGGACTGGCATCTACTACCAGTTACGTTTCTTTCTTGGGGTCAAAGTAAGTCATCACACACTAAGTGTCACTGCTCAACATTTCAATTGTTCGAACGTTTTCTTCTGTTCTTTTTCCCAGTGCCATTTGACGTTTTTCTTTACCAAATTGCGTTGTGGTTCTATTACTGTTGAGTTAGTGGGTATGGACGCCAGTGTGTTCCTGACTGATTCAATTTCTTTTGTATTTGCCGATATTCCAGAAAATCTGAAAATGTAAATATAAAACACCAGTTTGTTTTTGTTGAATTGACATGTATGTTTGTTTAAAGTTAACCTTTTCTCCTGAAGTCGTCTGAGCCTTGCTTCTAAGCGTAAATCATGCTCTTCTTGTTTGTTTTTTCCAAATACAATTATGTCATCACTAACGTTTCGCACTCATTCAAGTCCATTTAAAGCTGTGCAAAATGTATATTGGAAAATTTTAGTGGCAGAATTAATTCCAAAGGTCAGTCGTTTGTATCAACATTGTGAGTGCCGTAGTGTTTCTTGGCGTTTCTGAAAGTTATAACTGGTGATAACCTTGGTTCAAGTCTAACTTCGAGAGCTCTTTAGATCCATTAAAGTCAAGTCATATCATTGACATTTGGTATGATATGTCGTGTGCGTTTGATAGCTAGATTTAGTAATCTCTTGTCAACACATTTCAGTAATTTTACTCTTGGGTTTCTAAGCGACCGCAATAGGTGATACCCATCGACTCGTCTACCTGTTCAATTCAAGGTCTTCCAAAAGTTTCAATTCAGATTCAACATGTCTGTGTATCTTTGGCTGTGTTGTAGGTTGTACAGTGCAAATCTAATTGCGTGTCCTTTTTCTAACACCACCGAACATATTTTCGACAGAGTTCATCATCTGTACTTGACTGCAGCACTGTGCATATTTCTGGTATAACCTGGAGATCAACCAAAGTTTTATATCCCAATAAATATCCGGATTTACCTTGGGTGATGTAGATTACCGATTTTATAATTTTGACTTTTGCGTTTTAGTAGTTGTTTGAAACTTCTTGTAAGTTAGCACTTTTTTAACTTGTTTTTGAACCATATGCATAAACTTCTGTGTCAGTTTTGTTCAAAATTATCTGTTTGGAGTTTTCTTGAATGTGTCGTCAACAATAACAAATATTAAAGAGTGGATGATAATCCATTTATTTGAACGCAATGTTTCGGTCTAGTTGATTTCATACTGTTAACATGTCTAGTATTGCCCTTATGTCTTTCCTATTTAATTCAAATAAATAATCCGTGTTTCTGTCACTTTTACTGTCACTTGAAGAACTTTCTAATTTGTGCATTGTCTTAGACTTTCATTTCTGTTTAGATCTGCATACACTTTCAAAGTGATTAGGCTTGCTGCAATAATTGAAAAATGGATCTTGTGATGGACATGTTGTACCGTTTAAACTTTTTACAAAGTCATAGCCACAGTTAACTTTTAGCCTTATTTGTAGCGTTCTGCGATTTTGATTTATGAATGCTCCGACGGCGACGTCTTGTTTGTTTAATTGCTTTCAGATTGTGCTGGCCTGCTTTCATTCTCTGTTGCTTGTTTATCTGAGAGTTCGAGAGCACGTGCGACTGTAATTAGCGCGTCTAGTGTTATTTTTTCCCTTGAAGCTTTTCAGCAAAGCCGTGTAGATGTACAGCATCATTTTTTTAGGTTTAAAATTAAAAGGTTTTGTATTTGCTTAATCTATTTTTTCCAACGGGTGTCACTACTCTTTCATGCATCGAATGATGGAAAATTTGGCAGTGCTGGTGTAATTTCTATATATGTGAAGATATCAGTGTAAGTCATACATCCACAGAAATGAATCAATGTTATTAAATCAAAATTTCACGTGTTTCACTCGTCTCCATTGTATAGTTGCTGGTTTTGTAGGTATATTAACACATACATATCTTTATTCTGCCACGGCTGTACAGTAACTAATAATAAAAGGTTGTTGGTTACTCATACAATAGAGAAGTTGTATCTTATATCATGATTGGCAATGGATACACAAGCAGTTAATATACTATACTACACAGACGCCATATACATCCAAAGCCCTTGACATATCATAAAAGCATTGATTTTATTTAAGAATTGATTCGCATTCTTTGACGTTTATGCGTTAAGGTAAATTGGCCATTCACTACCAGCGTTTAAATCCGCACAAGCGCCGAAAAAACGCTAAACAGTCTTTATACTTGCATTGGATTCCCTGGCTAAAATATCAGCAATAACGTGCTTTAGAAAAATGCAAAACATGCATGATAGACTACCATCCGCAGTGTATAGTGCATTTTCAGACTGTGGAATGGCTGTTTCCTCACATGGGATGCGTTCGCATTCCGTGCTCTTCCTTGAAAAATTAAGTAAAATAGTATTTTCTACAGAGACACACGCGTAGTAGTCCTGCCTTCTCGAAAATGAAGTTTATTGGAAAACAGAAGCTATTTTTTCAGTAGAAAGTATCAAGTAAATGTTAATATTGTTTGTTGTTTGTACAATTATGAAGAGATAATTGCGTTTACATGTATATAAAAAAGGTAAATGGGTGATGTCACGGTCGGAGATTAACAATAATAGAATTCCCTCACATGCTGGCGTTATGGATAGGCGCTTAATAAATTTACTGCATTAATTGAATGATTACAGGTGTTTGATAGCGTTGTGAGACTAGCAAATGTCTACATAAAGCTGTGTGCAACGGGCTGCGTGTTGTTCAGAAATTGGAAGGCACAGATTAAATGCAACTCAGAATCTCAAGTATGCGCTTTCCTTGAATTTGGACAAGGTGTAGATGACTTGAAATGGAAATGCCACGAAAACAAAGATGTCAGTTATGTTACACCGAAGTTAGCCAGATTTATGGAAAGGTGTCTAGACAAGTGGACTGTATACATAGATAAGGAGAGAGCTTCATCCGACGTTCTGAACTACTTCACTATGGATCAGCTTGTGATACTGCAAAAGGAATTGGTGCTTGTTGGTCGAGCTGTTAATGAGAATGATTCGGAAAGTTTCAATGAAGTTTACCCGCTTTTGGCTTACATAAAGAAAGGCTGTAATAAAACAGGTACGGTTAAAGTTCAATTAAGTAGTTTAATATATGACTATGACATTATTAATAAAACTTTCTTTTTCTTCTGGACATACGTACATACGTATTTAACTATACGTACTAAGCATTTCCTCCTGAAAACGCTATCGTATACGTCAGCACATGCACGATTTCAGAGAAACGTGTTCGGCCGTTTCCATAGGTCCACTCCATATGGGTCGCAAGTTATTAATATTATTTCTCTAAACATACTATGGCCGGTAGTTTTACTTATTATGTAAACACATTTCAAATAATGGAGACTTTACCACAATCTGACCTGTGTTATAGATGTTTTAGATGAAAGTGAACTTTTTATATATTCAGTTTGTATTTGTTTTTGTTTTTCTTTATAAAAATATTTACAAATGACACAACTCTATTTCAACGTTTTAGTATTTTTGTCAATTTTTTGTTTGCTCTAGATCCGCCATTGTTCTGTTGGCGGAGTATTTAATGGTTATGTGTCAACCCTCTTACAAATCAAACACATATACATTTAATATACACACACATATATATATATATATATATATATATATATATATATATATATATATATAAGGGTGAGAAAATACATACATCTATAAAATACCTTTCAAAAAGCACTGGATCCCCGAGGGGATACGAAAATGTTGGAATAAATTAATAGATGGGGAAAAGAACATTTATACAGTGCTACAGTTTATAAAAACCCAAGCGCTTTCAGGGGTACACAAACACGAAAATAAAAAATACGAACAAAAAACACTAAAATACACGGCAGTTTAAATAAAACTCTTTAAAAAACAACTTATCGTTTGGCAGTGTTGCAGAAACTGGTTACTTTGAATAGACACTCTGGAGCCAAATATGATACTAATACAAGAAAATATCTGGTTGGATGAGAGTAAAACTGTACCCTGACATTTAGTTATGAAGAGAGAGTAAAAATGTGAAAAAGATAACACAAACCCTACCCCAAAACCTAAAACCTAAAATCGATACTGCAGGATAAAGTATAAAGCAACTCCAAAGCTAATAAAAAGCAATGAATAAGGCTAAACAAATTAAATTAAATAAATGGAGATATTTTGATCAAGGGAAGTAACAAAAGTACTAATAATAGAACATTGCTGGTTGGATGAAAGTAAATGACATTTATGATTAGTTATGAAGAGAGAGTATGTTAGTGAATAACCCTACCTCTATACCTATACATATATCAATACATGCAGCATCAATACAAAGATAAACAACTGTTTTCCGATAAGAAATTTACTCTATTGAGAAAATTTCGCTGAAAAAGCATATTTTGTGACCAAACAGACGTTTATGTTGGACATAATTTTGTAACGACGCTACAAGTAACTCTTTCGCTAAAGGTAACAACGCCCCTAAACGTAACACTTTCAACGCTAAAGGTAACATCCTCCAATATTATCAGATCTCAAATGAATATGTAAATATATAGTACAAAGGTATTCAGAAAGGATGAATAAAAGGCAAAATAAAACATCACAAACATAAAAGTGTTGACAATAGGGTTACCGCCTTGGAACGGTCGGTGGTAAAAAAGGCCGCTGGAGGTTTAAACCAGGTTCTAGGGTGCACCAAACTTCAATATTACCCTATTGTCATCCCAATAAACGGGACAGTGTAAATAAAGATATCCGCGCAAGGTTATAATCGCTAACAAACAAGGCAGCATTAATTGGCGATTTAAGTAAAACACATAAATGATCATGTATATGTATAATATAAAAAACAAACGCATAGAAAGCCACAAAGTAAGTACTCAATGACTTGGCAGAAGCCAGAGCAACAATAGAATAAACTGTTAAGGGTACAAGACAAGATTAAAGACAAACATCAAACAATACCGTCCTATACGGATTCAGGCAGACGTCATCATAGGGTCCACAATATGTGCGGTCATCGCACAATCAAAGATGGAAAAAAAGTTCCTTTTGAAAACTTCAAATTTGACCCAAGCGTAAGGATTTTCTGTAAGAGTTGTCTAAATTCATCTAATAATTTAGATGTCTTCTTCTTTACCAGATGTTTTAATCCATATATAATAATTACATTACCAAACCAATATAATTTGAACTCTGTGAGAAACACATGTGTTTTGGATCTATAACCTGATCACGAGTTTATTTTGCAATCACCAAACATCACGTTTATTAATTCCCAAATGCATACCTTAATTTATTTATACTTAAGAAATAGAACATCGTTTACTGTGAATTATCGTTTAATATATCACGGTTTGGAGTTCAATTGTAAACAATAATTTCACGAGCCCGAAGGGCGAGAGGGAATTATTGTTTACAATTGAACGACAAACCGTGATATATTATAGATAATTCACCGTAAACGATGTTCTATTTCTATTCTAATACCCCTAAAATGTGAAAATAACGCACACATCTGAAATCTTTCGCATTGCTTTGCTTGCTCTCCTAACGTTGCATACGTTACAATGCGGAATGCGCAATGCGCAACGCTTATTCTCCTAACGTTGCAAAAATTACAGTGATATATCGTTCAATATAACGAATTATTTTAAACTAGGCTATATAGTGCGGGTGTATTAGAATATGACATATATATCTCTGTATTAACTTTGAATTGAAATATTCAAATATGAAAAAATAACATCTAACAAGACACGTACGATGTCTTTCAGTGATGTAGAAAGCATATCACTCCATATGAAACAATTGCAATTAAAGCTCGGTTACAGAGTTTACACGATAATTAATTAATTTTCTAATATCTATGCGAAGTTATCTGAACGTTAAACGACTTTCAATTTCTTGTACGTAGAACTGTATTCCTCTAAGGTCAATGGATGAGTACGACCAAAACTTGATTTAATAGCCCCTGATTTCTTTGTGGTAACGCGTCAGTCTTACATGCGTGAGATCGTATATTCGATCCCCGACCGGGTCACACCAAATAGTTAAAGTAGTAGTTTCTTTGCTTGACGTTCAGGATAGAAAGGGTATCGACTCGGTGTCAGTATACTGTCAGTATTATGTGACTGGATGAGTCATGGCATGTGGCTACAGTATGATCCAATCACAGTTTATCAAGTCATATATATTTACTGTTTCACCTGCAATTCAAGAGTGTACTTTTACGAATCATCATTGCTGCTGTACACTGTAGTGGTGTAGGAAGGGTTCATATACTGGTGAGGCCAGTGGGGCCCAAATGAACATTTTCGATTATTGATAACGTATTTTCCCCATCGCTTTTTTTTGCTTGTCACGCTTTTTCGTTTTGCTTGTCACACATTTTAATGAAAAAAACTCAGCTTTTTTTCTATTTTTATATGTCAGTTTCCGTCTACTCCTAGATACAAGCACCCTTGTGTTGGGTCAAAAAATAATGTGCCTGTACCCCTTCACTTGCACCCCCTTGTACTTACGCATATACATTAATATATACATAGCATGATCAAAACCATTTCTACATATTTAAAATAATTGCCATTTCAAAAATCGACCTGCCGCAGCCGGGAATTGAAGCACGGACCACTTGCTTTCCGAGAAATTATGCTTACCATTACACCACCAAGCCATTCGATATTTGAATGACAAGTACGACGTTATATTATGACGTAGCTCTTTTACGTTAGAATTGTCACCTTTAGCGGAAGAGTTGATTGTAACCTTTAACGGAGATTTTTAGCTTTAGCGTTGAAATTGTTACCTTTAGTGGCGGTTGTTACCTTTAGCGGAAATGTAACCTTTAGTGTTGTTACATGTAAGCGAAGATGTATTTGATGTTGGCCTATAAAATATAATGAGACACAGTTAAAAAGTGGCGGTTGTAACCTTTAGCGGAAATGTAACCTTTAGTGTTGTTACATGTAAGCCAAGATGTATTTGATGTTGGCCTATGAAATATAATGAGACACAGTTAAAAAGTGGCGGTTGTAACCTTTAGCGGAAATGTAACCTTTAGTGTTGTTACATGTAAGCCAAGATGTATTTGATGTTGGCCTATGACATATAATGAGACACAGTTAAAACTACACTCTTATTTAGCTGAAATATACCTAAAACGTCATATAACCAGAAATGAGTGCCAATACCACCAACGCTCGCCTTCATAAAATATCTTTTATATATGGATATGTGGTTAAATCAAAGTTAGTTAAGAGAAAAAGTAAAAAAAATAGGTATGTTTCAATCTCCTAATATATAAGATCTTAAACATAGATGTACTCCCCACTCTCCCTCTCTCTATCCCACCTCTCCCTCTCTCTATCTCTGTCTCTCTAGTTGTGTGTGCAAATGATTAGGATAAAGAAGGTACATATTATATGTTTAATGATTAGTATAGCATTACCATATTGTGGTCAGTCTCTGTATAGGTTTCACATGGTGCTACACTGCCTAATAAGCATACTTTTTCACATTATCATAGTATGGTATTACAGCCAAACTGGTATTAAATATAATATCCATCTTCAAGGCTTTCACATGTTCAAACGTATGGCATAATAATGTTAGAGTTTCTACTTTCACACAAACAACAGTGTGAAATTGTTCCATCGTTTTCTGTTTACCGGTATATCATGTCCATAGGTAGATACTAGTAGTTTGCTAAAAGTATTGAATTCAATTTTAATTCAAATATTTTATGATTAATTGGTATTCTTTAACACCTCTTCATTTAAATGTTTTAAAGTGAATTATAATACTGTACTGTCTTCAATAAGCATCAATATAAGATGTCATAACTTGCTGAAAATCATTGTTAGGGTAGTTAATGAATACAAGCCCGGAAACGATGATTTTTTTATAAATAATTATATTTGTTTATCATCAGCATATAAATGTTGATGTATCACAGAAGGTGCATGTTAAATATCAACAGTTTGCTATGCATAGTTTATGAAATATATGCATTACAAAAAAGTTACCCCAAAAACTTTAACGTGGATATTGGTGTAAAAAGTGTAAAAAGAAATATAAAAAGATCGGACAGGGAAAGTAGCATTCAAGGAGGACAGTCAACCACAAAACACAGAAACAAACATGCAAACAGACAAACAAGAAGGCAAAAGTAATAATAAAAGTAAACGACATCACAAACACAAAAGGGTTGACAATAGGGCTACCGCCTTGGAACGGTCAGTGGCAAAGTAGGCCACTGGGGGTTTAAACCGGTTCTAGGGTGCACCAAACCTCACACTTACCCTACTGTTATCCCATTAAAACAGGACAGTGTAAATAAAGAAATCCCCGCCATGATCTAATATCTAACCAACAAGGCAGCATTAATAGGCAATATAAGTAAAACACAAATATGCTCGTGTAAATATAATACAAAAAAAACAACAATAGCCTAGAAACCCACAATGAAGGTACTCAATGACCTGGCAGAAGCCAGAGCATCAAGAGAATAAACCATTAAGGGCACGACAAGAAAGATCATAGACAAACATCAAACGCCACCGTTCCAATGGGCTTTAGGTAGGCGTCATCATAGGGTCCACAGCCTGTCCGGTCATCGTACAATTAAAGAGGAATGCATAGTGGCGAACTGTAAAAGGGTCCACCACCAAGCATGCAGTACGTTGCAAAACGATAGGGTCATAACCTCTTTTGATAAACTTTTTAACAAGTTTAACAAAGATAGTATGAAAGTGATCATGACAAAGAATCTTACGAAGTTTATAAATCACATCACCATAGAAGTCAGGTTGTGATAGTCCACAAACGATGAAAAAAAATAAAAAAAAATATTTTACCCAATTTATCTTCAGCATATTAATGAAGCTGTATGGCCAATATGAGCAGCCTACTATGCATAGTTGATGAAATATATGCATTACAAAAACTAGACCCAAAAACTTTAACGTTGATATTGGTGTAAAATGTGTAAGTCCAGAAACGATGAAAAAAAATAGATATATTAAAGGAACACACGGCAATCTTTATTTTTAAAAGCTAGTTTTTGTGCATGACTTGCATTTGTTCAATCATTAATTTTAATTATAAGAATTGTATTAAGCAATTTGTTTTTTTGCATATTATTAATTTTTGATATTATTGCACCAATAATATTTTAAAACGTATAGTATAATAAGACGAAATAGTGAATACTTAAAATTGGATTTATTTAAATGTAACCAGGGTAAACGTAAAAATGATACAGGATATATAAATCGAGACACTCATTTCAAACACATTAAGATTGCCGTGTGTCCCTTTAATATGTGTAACCCAATTTATCTTCAGCATATCAATGTTAATGTATCAAAGAAGCTGTATGGCCAATATGATCAGCCTTATATGCATAGTTGTTGAAATACATGCATTACAAAAAGTTACCCCAAAAACGTTAACGTTGTAGTGGGGAAATACATACGCTGAAGCCACCGCTGAGCAATACCTCTCCTCCACTTCGTGGAGTCGAGCTAAAAACTAACGCAGTCAAATATATTGCTACCTGAGAGTATTAAAGAGCATCTTATTATATAAACATTTGACTCCGTTTACATTGAAAGGGTTTTATTGGCATAGTCGCAGACGCGAATTTAGAGATGCACAATTTTTAAACGGCTACCTATAATTGGGATGAATACATGGTAAGAGTAAGATTTGGTGCACCCTGGAACTTGGTTTTGTTTTATGTTTGTTGTGTCACATACTTTGCTTGTTTTTATCCTTGTACTTGTTTTTTGTTTCCATTGCGTGTTTTTTGTTGACTGTGTTTTGCGAATGCTACATTTCTTATTCGATTTTTATAAATACTTTATCATATGTCAACATATATAAAAATTAAAATATCGCAATTAAAGACGTTATAAGATAAATCATTGTAAAATTGTATGCTATTTACAACTAGAAAATAATTTCTTTTGCAACATTAGATGCAAATAGATTGCATCATATTACAACTATCGCATTTAAGAAACACAGCTTATATTGAAAAAAAAAAACATACTAAGACCGGGAATAGTTAAGATATTCGGAAATTCGAATAAGCTAATTTGCTAACTATCTTTTTTCCCAAGTTTGATTGATCTTTTTTTAAAAATTTGTTCAGGTTATGAGTTTTTGTAATAGTGATCCTTTGAACACATGCAGTTAATTCTTTCATATTGTTTATCGTAATCGTTGTAGATATCATTGACGCGATGTAAATGGCAAAGGCAGCTTTAGAGGAGAAAAACGTTCAACTAAGTACTTCAAATAAGAATAAGTCTGAAAATGTTGACAGTAGACCCAATACGGAATCCAACAGTGACATCGCAGACGAGATTGCTGATATCAACAGACGAACGTACACAGCAGTCATTGATGCCGGTAACTGTGAAAGAACTGCATCAATAGCCATGAAAGAGGTTGGCAATAATAGCATTGGCGAAAGTAAGAACCTCTATATTATATTTTCATTTTCAAGACTAACTTTATTAATTTTATTAATAATCCGAAGGCTGTAGGGTTAAATCTCTTTATAAGTTAGTAGATCACACTTTTCGTCATAAACGCACGAACGCACAAAATACATCTGAGTCGTTTTTAATTAATATTCTGTTTTTGAGTCAGTACGCAAAGTCTGTATGAACTGTTTGCTCTGAGGTTGTACAATACTCATCTGTATGAAAACGTATTTTCTTAAAATCTACTGTCAGATCTTTGAGTATAAAGTAGATTAAAGGTCAAAATAAGCTTGCCCGAGAAACTGGGTAAGTTAAGATATTTGACGTTTACGTTGGATTAAATGAAGCAAGTACCAACCATTTAAGTTTTTCAGATAACAACAAAAGTAATGGTAACAGTGACCTTATCTTGACTTTAAAATTGTTTCACCGGGACTAAAACGTTTACTTTTGAGACTCAAGTTGTACATGACCTATGATTACAAAACTTGTAAGAAATACTGAAAAGAGGATCCCTTAGAAGCAACATATAAACAAGGGAGAAACGTAGCAGAGTCGGTTTTATTGAGTATGTTCATGGGAGAAAGATACTATAAAGTGCAACACCTCTCACGCTCCAGTTCATAGGAAAGAGATACAATAAAGTGCAACACCGCTCACGCTCCAGTTCATGAGAGAAAGATACTATAAAGTGCAACACCTCTCACGCTCCAGTTCCTGGGAAAGAGATACTATAAAGTGCAACACCACTCACGCTCCAGTTCATAGGAGAAAGATACTATTAAGTACAAAACCTCTCACGCTTCAGTTCATAGGAGAGAGATAATATAAAGGGCAACACATCTCACGCTCCAGTTCATATGAGAGATATACTATAAAGTGCAACACCTCTCACGCTTCAGTTCATTGGAGAGATATACTATAAAGTGCAACACCTCTCACGCTCCAGTTCATAGGAGAGAGATAATATAAAGCGCAACACATCTCACGCTCCAGTTCATTGGAGAGATATACTATAAAGGCATCATATCTCACGCTCCAGTTCATTGGGGAGAGATACTATAAAGTGCAATACCTCTCACGCTCCAGTTCATGGGAGAGAGAAACTATAAAGGGCAACACCTCTAACGCTCCAGTTCATAGGAGAGATATACTATAAAGGGCAACACATCTCACGCTACAGTTCATGGGAGAGAGATACTATAAAGTGCAACACATCTCACGCTCCAGTTCTGGGAGAGAGATACTATAAAGGGCAATACCTCCCACGCTCCAGTTCATGGGAGAGAGATACTATAAAGGGCAACACATCTCACGCTCCAGTTCATGGGAGAGAGATAATATAAAGGGCAACACATCTCACGCTCCAGTTCATTGGAGAGAGATACTATTAAGGCACCATATCTCACGCTCCAGTTCATTGGAGAGATATACTATAAAGTGCAACACCTCTCACGCTCCAGTTCATGGGAGAGAGAAACTATAAAGGGCAACACCTTTAACGCTCCAGTTCATAGGAGAGATATACTATAAAGGGCAACACATCTCACGCTCCAGTTCATGAGAGAGAGATACTATAAAGGGCAATACCTCTCACGCTCCAGTTCATAGGAGAGAGATAGTATAAAGTGCAACACCTCTCACCCTCCAGTTCATGGAAGAGAGATACTATTAAGTGCAACACCTCTCACACTCCAATTCATGAGAGAGAGATACTATAAAGGGCAATACCTCTCACGCTCCAGTTCATGGGAGAAATATACTATAAAGTGCAACACCTCTCACGCTCCAATTCATGGGAGAGAGATACTATAAAGGGCAACACCTCTCACGCTCCAGTTCATAGGAGAGAGATACTATAAAGGGCAACACCTCTCACGCTCCAGTTCATAGGAGAGAGATAGTATAAAGGGCAACACCTCTCACGCTCCAATTCATGGGAGAGAGATACTATAAAGGGCAACACCTCTCACGCTCCAGTTCATAGGAGAGAGATAGTATAAAGGGCAACACCTCTCACGCTCCAATTCATGGGAGAGAGATACTATAAAGGCCAACACCTCTCACGCTCCAGTTCATGGGAGAGATATACTATAAAGGGCAACACATCTCACGCTCCAGTTCATGGGAGAGAGATACTATAAAGGGCAACACCTCTCACTCTCCAGTTCATAGGAGAGAGATAGTATAAAGTGCAACACCTCTCACGCTCCAATTCATGGGAGAGAGATACTATAAAGGGCAACACCTCTCACGCTCCAGTTCATAGGAGAGAGATTGTATAAAGGGCAACACCTCTCACGCTACAGTTCATAGGAGAGAGATAGTATAAAGTGCAACACATCTCACGCTGCAGTTCATGGGAGAGAGATATTATAAAGGGCAACACCTCTCACGTTCCGGTTCATAGGAGAGAGATAGTATAAAGTGCAACACATCTCACGCTCCAGTTCATGGGAGAGAGATATTATAAAGTGCAACACCTCTCACGCTCTAGTTCATAGGAGAGAGATATTATAAAATGCAACACCTCTCAGGCTCCAGTTCATGGGAGAGAGATACTATAAAGTACAACACCTCTCACGCTCCAGTTCATGGAAGAGAGATACTATAAAGTGCAACACTTCTCCCGATACAGTTCATGGGAGAGAGATACTACAAAGGGCAACATTTCTCGCGCTCCAGTTGATCGGAGAGGGATACTATAAAGTGCAACACCTCTCACGCTCGAGTTCATGGCAGAGAGATACTATGAAGTGCAACACCTCTCACGCTTCACTTCATGGAAGAGAGATACTATAACGGGCAACACCTCCCACGCTCCAGTTCATGGGAGAGAGATACTATAAAGTGCAACACATATCAAGCTCCAGTTCATAGGAGAGAGATACTATAAAGGCATCACATCTAACGCTGTATTCATAGGAGAGAGATTCTATTAAGTGGAACACCTCTCGCGCTCCAGTTCATGGGAGAGAGATACTATAAAGTGCGACATCTCATACGCTCCTGTTCATGGGATAGAAATACTATAAAGGGCAACACCTCTCACGCTCCAGTTCATGGAAGAGAGATACTATAAAGTGCGACATCTCATACGCTCCTGTTCATGGGATAGAAATACTATAAAGGGCAACACCTCTCACGCTCCAGTTCATGGAAGAGAGATACCATAAAGTGCGACACCTCTCACGCTCCAGTTCATGGGATAGAGATGCTACAAAGGGCAACACCTCTCACGCTCCAGTTCATGGAAGAGAGATACTATAAACTGCAACACCTCTAACGTTCCAGTTCATGGGAGAGAGATACTATAAAGTACAAAGCATCTCACGCTCCAGTTCATGGGAGAGTGATAATAAAAAGTGCAACACCTCTCACGCTCCACTTCATAGGAGAGAGAAACTATAAAGGGCAACACCTCTCACGCTCCAGTTCATGGGAGAGATATACTATAAAGTGCAACACTTCTCACGCTCCAGTTCATGGAGAGAGATACTATCAAGTGCAAACCATCTTACGCTCTAGTCCATGGGAAAGAGATACTATAAAGGGCAACACTTCTCACGCTCCAGTTCATGGGAGAGAGATACTATAATGGGCAACACCTCTCACGGTCCAGTACATGGAGAGAGATACTATAAAGGGCAACACCTCTCAAGCTCCAGTTTATGGAGAGTGATACTGTAAACTGCAACACATCTCACGCTCCAGTTCGTGGGAGAGAGTTACTATGAAGTGCAACACCTCTCACGCTCCAGTTCATAGGAGAGAGATACTATGAAGTGCAACACCTCTCACGCTCAGTTCATGGAAGAGAGATACTATAAAGTGCAACACCTCTCATGCTCCAGTTCATAGGATAGAGATACTATTAAGTGCAACACCTCTCACGCTCAGTTCATGGAAGAGAGATACTATAAAGGGCAACACCTCTCACTCTCCAGTTCATAGGAGAGAGATAGTATAAAGGGCAACACCTCTCACGCTCCAATTCATGGGAGAGAGATACTATAAAGGGCAACACCTCTCACGCTCCAGTTCATAGGAGAGAGATAGTATAAAGGGCAACACCTCTCACGCTACAGTTCATAGGAGAGAGATAGTATAAAGTGCAACACATCTCACGCTGCATTTCATGGGAGAGAGATATTATAAAGGGCAACACCTCTCACGTTCCGGTTCATAGGAGAGAGATAGTATAAAGTGCAACACATCTCACGCTCCAGTTCATGGGAGAGAGATATTATAAAGTGCAACACCTCTCACGCTCTAGTTCATAGGAGAGAGATATTATAAAATGCAACACCTCTCAGGCTCCAGTTCATGGGAGAGAGATACTATAAAGTGCAACACCTCTCACGCTCCAGTTCATGGAAGAGAGATACTATAAAGTGCAACACTTCTCCCGATACAGTTCATGGGAGAGAGATACTATAAAGGGCAACATTTCTCGAGCTCAAGTTCATGGGAGAGAGATACTATGAAGTGCAACACCTCTCACGTTCCGGTTCATAGGAGAGAGATACTGTAAACTGCAACACCTCTCACGCTCCAGTTCATGGGAAAGAGATACTATAAAGTGCAACACCTCTCATGCTCCAGTTCATGGGAGAGAGATACTTTAAAGTGCAACACCTCTCATGCTCCAGTTCATGGCAGAGATATACTTTAAAGTGCAACACCTCTCGCGCTCCAGTTGATCGGAGAGGGATACTATAAAGTGCAACACCTCTCACGCTCGAGTTCATGGCAGAGAGATACTATGAAGTGCAACACCTCTCACGCTTCACTTCATGGAAGAGAGATTCTATAACGGGCAACACCTCCCTCGCTCCAGTTCATGGGAGAGAGATACTATAAAGTGCAACACATATCAAGCTCCAGTTCATAGGAGAGAGATACTATAAAGGCATCACATCTAACGCTGTATTCATAGGAGAGAGATTCTATTAAGTGGAACACCTCTCGCGCTCCAGTGCATGGGAGAGAGATACTATAAAGTGCGACATCTCATACGCTCCTGTTCATGGGATAGAAATACTATAAAGGGCAACACCTCTCACGCTCCAGTTCATGGAAGAGAGATACTATAAAGTGCGACATCTCATACGCTCCTGTTCATGGGATAGAAATACTATAAAGGGCAACACCTCTCACGCTCCAGTTCATGGAAGAGAGATACTATAAAGTGCAACACCTCTCACGCTCCAGTTCATGGGATAGAGATGCTACAAAGGGCAACACCTCTCACGCTCCAGTTCATGGAAGAGAGATACTATAAACTGCAACACCTCTAACGTTCCAGTTCATGGGAGAGAGATACTATAAAGTACAAAGCATCTCACGCTCCAGTTCATGGGAGAGTGATAATAAAAAGTGCAACACCTGTCACGCTCCACTTCATAGGAGAGAGAAACTATAAAGGGCAACACCTCTCACGCTCCAGTTCATGGGAGAGATATACTATAAAGTGCAACACTTCTCACGCTCCAGTTCATGGAGAGAGATACTATCAAGTGCAAACCATCTTACGCTCTAGTCCATGGGAAAGAGATACTATAAAGGGCAACACTTCTCACGCTCCAGTTCATGGGAGAGAGATACTATAATGGGCAACACCTCCAACGGTCCAGTACATGGAGAGAGATACTATAAAGGGCAACACCTCTCAAGCTCCAGTTCATGGAGAGTGATACTGTAAACTGCAACACATCTCACGCTCCAGTTCGTGGGAGAGAGATACTATAAAGTGCAACACCTCTCACGCTCCAGTTCATAGGAGAGAGATACTATGAAGTGCAACACCTCTCACGCTCAGTTCATGGAAGAGAGATACTATAAAGTGCAACACCTCTCATGCTCCAGTTCATAGGATAGAGATACTATTAAGTGCAACACCTCTCACGCTCAGTTCATGGAAGAGAGATACTATAAAGTGCAACACCTCTCATGCTCCAGTTCATGGGAGAGAGATATTATTAAGTACAACACCTCTCACGCTCCAGTTCATGGGAGAGATATACTATAAAGTGCAAAGCATTTCACTCTCCAGTTCATAGGAGAGATATACTATAATGTGCAACCCCTCTCACGCTCCAGTTCATGGGAGAGAGATACTGTAAAGTGCAACACCTCTCACGCTCCAGTTCATGGGAGAGAGATACAATAAAGTGCAAAGCATCTCACGCTCCAGTTCGTGGGAGAGAGATACTATAAAGTGCTACACCTCTCATTCTCTAATTCATGGGAGAGAGATATTGTAAAGTGCAACACCTCTCACTCTCCAGTTCATAGGAGAGAGATAGTATAAAGGGCAACACCTCTCACGCTCCAATTCATGGGAGAGAGATACTATAAAGGGCAACACCTCTCACGCTCCAGTTCATAGGAGAGAGATAGTATAAAGGGCAACACCTCTCACGCTCCAGTTCATGGGAGAGAGATACTATAATGAGCAACACCTCTCACGCTCCAGTTCATGGAGAGAGATACTATAAAGGGCAACACCTCTCAAGCTCCAGTTGATGGAGAGTGATACTGTAAACTGCAACACATCTCACGCTCCAGTTCATGGGAGAGAGATACTATAAAGGGCAACACCTCTCACGCTACAATTCATGGGAGAGAGATACTATAAAGTGCTACACCTCTCATGCTCTAGTTCATGGGAGAGAGATATTGTAAAGTGCAACACCTCTCACGCTCCAGTTCATGGAAGACAGATACTATAAAGTTCGACACCTCACACGCTCCAGTTCAAGGGATAGAGATACTATAAAGGGCAACACCTCTCACGCTCCAGTTCATGGAGAGAGATACTATAAAGGGTAACACCTCTCACGCTCCAGTTCATGGGAGAGAGATACTATAAAGTCCAACACCTCTCACGCTCCACTTCATGGGAGAGAGATACTATAAAGGGCAACACCTCTCACGCTCCAGTTCATGGGAGAGAGATACTATGAAGTGCAACACCTCTCACGCTACAGTCCATGAGAGAGATATACTATAAAGTGCAACACCTCTCACGCTCCACTTCATGGGGGAGAGATACTATAAAGGGCAACACCTCTCCCGCTCCAGTTCATGGGAGAGAGATACTATAAAGGCATCATATCTCACGCTCCAGTTCATAAGAGAGAGATACTATGAAGTGCAACACCTCTCACGCTCCAGTTCATGGAAAAGAGATACTATAAAGGGCAACACCTCTCCCGCTCCAGTTAATGGGAGAGAGATACTATAAAGGCATCATATCTCACGCTCCAGTTCATAGGAGAGAGATACTATAAAGTGCAACACCTCTCACGCTCCAGTTCATTGGAGAGAGATACTATCAAGTGCAAAGCATCTTACGCTCCAGTCCATGGAAAGAGATACTATAAAGGGCAACACATCTCATACGCCAGTTCATAGGAGAGAGATACTATGAAGTGCAACACCTCTCACGCTCCAGTTCATGGGAGAGAGATACCATAAAATGCAACACCTCTCACGCTCCAGTTCATGGGAGAGATATTTTATTAAGTGGAACACCTCTCGCGCTCCAGTTCATGGGAGTGATGCTTTTTCTGAACTGGTCTGGACCCGCTGTAGAGGATTTCAAAACACGATAACATCGATGGAACGATATAATATCATCATTTTCCGGCTGGGGTTTCAATTGTACGAACTCACGTTTTTTGTTTGACTGCCTTAAAACACAATAAACACCTGCACGTTTTACCACGTTAACAAGTTTACCAGATCGTTCCACGTAGTTTGTGCAGGGACTGGTTCCATTTACCCATGCACCACAATCGTCCCAGAACTGTGATTTTTGTCCACACTTCCTTTTTTCAACATTTGATTGGTTGTTTACAACGAAATACATCCCATCTTTTCGACCCACTGGTACCTCTTCTAATAGTGCGTGGGGTCTTTTAAGTATATTTATTGGGGAGTCGATGTCCATGAACTTCCTAAATGTGTGATAATCCTAATAACCATCTCAGATGTAATGCAATTAAAGGAGGTGTGATATACAGGTCATTCAATCAAGAATAGTAGACTAGCGTTGAATTATCAATATTAAACAGACCCTTTTCTGTACCGCTGCGTCCTTCTTAATAGGATAATAAAACAGATTCAATGAATTATTACAAATAAAAACTTAAAACTCTTTATTTCAATATAGTGTTTATTATCAATATAAGCCGTTTTGTATCAGTTTTTATTCAATTTAAATAATCATAATGCATTAATCGGGCCCTTTTCTGTACTGCCGCGTCCTTTTAAAAATGGCAGAAGAAAACAGATTCTCAATGATATTATTGCCAATAAAAGCTCTTTTCTTTTTCTTTTTCATTTTTTTCTTTTTCTTTTTCAATATCATATTGTTTATTATCAATATAAACCATTTTGTATCAATTTTTATTCAATACAAGATTTAATAGTGCATTAAATCGGCCCTTTTCTGTGCCGCCCAACCCTTTTCTGTCCTTTTCTGTGAATTCAGCCCTTTTCTTTATCTAGTCATACCGAACTAGATCTACTATAAAATGATAACAATGACCTTATCTATAATAAATATTAACAATAACTTATTATTTAAAATCTATCTAATTAACCAATTCGTCATTAAAATATCTATTCTATCAGTTCGATTTAATTTACTTATTATTGTAGTATCTATTATTTATAAATTATGCCTAAACGTACCATTTAATATTTAAGGCAAATTTCCACTAATAACTATGTCTTATCCTTTACGGAGTCCTTGCTAAATTCTGAGGGAGTCCTTTTATATTCCCTCAGCTCCCGATGTTCCCAATGGTCCCCACATTCCCGCAAATCCCACAACGTTTTCCCTCTGACGTTACGTCGCCTTTCCCGCATAGAATAATGGGGGAAATCGGACTTAGAAATACGCTCGATATTTTTAAACATTCAAACAAACATTAAACGTTATAGTTGAATGAAAATTAATACAATAACAATGGTAATGCATAGAATAAACATCAAATTAAATGACCAGTGCATAGTTTACCTTTTTTAAAAAGTAAATAAACAGTTATTTTAAGTTGCAATGAAAATTTCGTTAATGACAGACAGATACAGATTTGACCTGCGAAACGTCACATGACCCTTATATCCCAGAATACATCATGGTTCAATACACGCAACATTTAATCAATAATAAAACAAACCTTGTAAAGAAACTAACAGTTTACACTCTGAAAACGGAGTATGGATGAAACAGGTAAACTATCATACAATGAATCAAACAACTGTTACTGTATGAAATTATGAAATTAAAGAAAAAATAGTTGAAATGTAGAGATGGAAAATGAGCTAAAACTTCCTGCATTCAATTGTTTATAAATTTGGACATGCACTATTCATACACTATTGATATTGTACACCTCTATTAATAATTGCTGACCGTAATATACTGTATTTGTATTAACACAGGCACACATACGCTAATGTGTCAAGAAATAAATACTTTAAATTGAATTAATAAATAATATTAACACACAACATCAAACATACTTATGTAGCACATAGCTAGGCTCGGCTTAGCACATAACATATAAATGACACATTGGACTGTGAAACTCAGGGCGTCACAATAAAATAAGGAACCTCTCTTACGCCACCTAGCACAGGCTTTTTCTACTTTAAAACCACACAGACTGGGCTTAATGATCCCAAAGGAGCAGTTAGTAATATCACTACTGTTTTGAAGTCGGGGCAACTTATTTTTACAACCGCCACACAGAAATAAACAAACGCTAGTGGGAATGTTAATACATTTGGGGTTGATTAGATGACAGCAGATGTCAATATGATCAGGTCGACCATCAATGTCACAGAGATTGTTTCATTGAAAAATATTTTGCTACAGTATATCTGAGGTTTTTCATCATGATCATGATGATTAAATTGTTAAATTAGGATAAAATTATGGTCATTTGCTCCAAAACCCATACATTTTTTAGAAATGTTACGGCTATAATAAGTGTGGTGATATATTGTTTTATTTCACTCTCTTGAAGTACGCGATATTTGCAAACAATACAGAAGTTTGAAAAAAAAGTGTTCATAGAAAATACTTATTTCCCCTCGAAATGACTCTTTTCCTCACCAAATTCTGTCATTTTTCGGAGGATCTGCAAGGCAAGAAATGTAATATTTCCCTTTATGTCCATATGTATTACTCGCTTTTCTTCATCTATAGATAGATAGATAGATAGATAGATAGATAGATAGATAGATAGATAGATAGATAGATATAGATAGATAGATAGATAGATAGATAGATAGATAGATAGATAGATAGATAGATAGATAGATAGATAGATAGATAGATAGATAGATAGATATTGGTTTGATTTTTGTTACTAAAGTTCTTGTTTTTTAGTCAGTTACGGTTGTACCGAAATTATAGGAAATTTACCTAAAATGCGAATATGGGTCATATATTGATATTACCGTATCTCAGACACAAAGCTGGTGACCAATTATGTTTAAAGCTGAAATATGCTTAGGATAGACCGTTCTAGCTATGTACCATATCTTAAAGACGTTGTTCATAGGTTAAAATATGAAGAAACTGTAAGAAATGTCATTAAAAGAGATTTAAAACAACAATAATAAATGCATAAGCTAAATATATTAAAATGTTATATTACTGTAAATAATAGGGTAAATTCATTATTAAGTTGAAAGTGTCTATTTTCGTAGTTGTGTAGGTCTATGTTTAACTCCACATATAACCATTTCTTCATAAACAAAACTGTATATACAGTTTAGTAATAAAAACGTTTTGATTCCAAGGAATCGCCTGACCGATAAATAACTTTCTATACAATATTTAGTATGTGTGAATTATTATATTAACTTTTAGTTTGGTAATGCAACATATGACGTTTATAACATAACAGGGTTTAACTTACAGTTTCATGTACTATATAAGGGTATTAACAAGCGCTCATGACACTATTGCAGATGTCCAACACAATCATGGAGTAATCACGTTTACAATACATATATAATCTGTATAATATACTTCACCATGCCATTTCAGTTTTGGAATGGGCAAGTGAAAACGATGAAAGAATAAGGGCAGAGGAAGAACGTGAGAAGCAATTCAAGGGATGGTGTGAAAACACAAGCTCTTCAAATGAAACGGTTTTACAACCACATCCGATCAGGTAGGAAAATGTTTTGCACAGTATTTACACGTGATATAGTGTTTCGGAATTACTTTGCTATTTGACAAAGAATATTTGAAATTCATTTCATGCTGTAGTCATGATATACAATATGGAATGAGTTTTGCGATTCGATGTACCTCTTAAATAGAGGAGGTAATTTGTGGTATTATGGGATCAGCTTGTATTTGTTTTCTCGTAACCTGAACCATTACAACATTAGTTGTAGGAGGGTGTTCATATTTGATATAGTTGTAGCCTAGGAAGGCTTGATGACACCAACATTTTCGGATCAAGGATCTGACCCTGGGACCAGAGATAAAGGTCAAAACGTCCAATTCACCAAATGAACATTGAAGCCACAGTTTTCAATATGTTATTGAACATTCTTGCATGCTGTAAGTAATCATATATTCATAAACTATAGAACATGTTTTGAGATTGGATGAACGAGACCCTGCTCCGTAGGGCTGGGAATTATGTTCATTTTGGGTCAGCATGCATTGCTATTGTTTCCTAATAACCTACACTTCTCCTGCATATATTATAAAGGAGTGTTCCTTTCTAGTTGCTTCATATCTGTAGATGACAACGAAGGTTTTGGATACAGTGTCAGACACCTGAGCCGGAGATTAAGCTCAAACGGTCAAATTTACCAAAATGAACACTCACAGTTTTCAATATTGTTAATGACATTTCTTTGCTTCCTCGCAACCTGGACCAATTTTACGCCAGTTGAAGAAGTGCGTTCATATGTGCTGCCTATGACAATGAACTGCGGGTATTTGCAATGGGGCATTATCAACTTTGCTGTAATTTTTGACTAAAGGAACACAAGCAATCCTGACGCTGAAGATGTATTAATCTAGTATCTATACTAATTAAAATACTTTAAACCTACTTGCATGTATTTAATTATTGATTGTACAATTTTGGAATGTTCATTTTTATTATTTTATTGGTGACCTATAATTTCAATTAGTTATATAATAGAAACAATTTGCTTTGAGATATTCAAGTAATTAGTAGTAGAAGCTAAGATACCAAATTTCATACCTCACGCTCTTACCTTATTTAACTCATTTCTACCATCAGTAAGTCAAAGTGAAATGACTGCAATCTACTTTCTTCTTTTAGGTCTGTTTTTACATAATAACTGCCAAACAGCTTTCCATTTTCCAAAGTCTTACATTATGCAATCTTTCCATTTTCCAGTCTTACATTATGCAAGTTTTTCATTATTCCATTACCCACATAAAAAAATGCTTTAGAGCTTTTTTTAACTTAATAATGTGTATCAATATCTATATAAATGTATTGTAAGTAATGTTAATGGCTTACATGTTTCGAAACCAGCACATTGGTTACTCCATTGTTTAAGAAAATAATAACCAAATAAACATTGGACGCATTTTCTAGTTTTAGTATATTCTGTTAAACTGACTGCAGTTTGCTCAAATTGTTTCCTTATAAACTCAATTTCAGTAAAAACGCCGACCCCACGGTGGAGGATCTTGATGCAATATGGAACATTTTCATTACTTCTTTTGAGTCAACGATACAGAACTTCATTAGCTTAAAGCACTTAGGTTTAATTCTTGAATGCCTATCAGCTCTTGGTAAGTTAATTTTCTCTTTATACTAGTGTAGGAAAAAAGCTTTAAAAAAACTAATATTATATTTAATGTCAATATATTACTCCGTATGGGTTTAAAGGGACACACGGCAATCTTTATTTTTTATAAAAACTCACGGCGTCCCGCTAGTTTTTCTGCAAAACTTGCGTTTGTTCATATTAATATAATATTAATTATAAGAATAGCATTAGGCAATGTTTGTGTGCATATTATTACTTTTGGATATTATTGCACCAATAATATATTAAAAATTATAGCATAATATTACGAACTAGTGAATGTAACCAAGGGTAAAAGTAAAAATAATACAGGATATATAAATCGAGACACCCATTTTAAACACTTCAATATTGCCGTATGTCCCTTTAAACTCGTTTGATGTACAGTGTAATGTAAGCAAATAAAACGCACTATACATCATATAACATAACAGTCGGCTTGAAGTACTTTTGCGAGAATGACTGTTGCTAAGGTTGTGTTCGATTGTTATGAACTTTTGCAGATGAATTTTGTTTAATCACTATAAAATGGCTTAATTAAGCTATTAAAAGATAAGGATACATTTTAAATGTTATTAAATTTACCATTCTAAGATGTATTCAAATAGTCAAATTGTAAACTGGTCAGTGATGTCAATATTACGCCATTTTAAATCCATATATTTAAATACAGTACATTCAGAAATAAATATTAAACGATGAGGCGCCAACAAACGTCTTAAAAAGCACTTGTTTTCTGATATCATGAGATTGTGTAATTGCAGAGAACTTATCCTATTTATTTCTAAAATGTTTAAATAAACATGCGTTTCGGTATGTCAAACATTTATATTAATGTTAATCATTAATTGGTACTTTTCAGATGAAGTTCACATTCAACGAACACTATGTCCGCCATTTAGGGAGGGTTTTCCTAATCTTGTTGCATGCTCAGGAGGTATTTATGTATCACATTTGTGTATTACGTTTCCAATATTTGGTTTATTTCTTTACACGACAATCTTAAAGTATTCAAGCGTTAAAGTTAGCATCTACAAATGTTATTTGTCATTTTGACAGCACCATATATGAACTCTATTGTTCTTATATTATAATAAACAATTAATAATATGCAAAATATTATTTACTTATTATTGATATGGTTTGAAATATGGAAGAACAAACTACCAGGACGCAGAGAGTTGACGACGTCTACCTAACTCCTTTAGGACGTTAGCGTTTGATGTTTGTCTTTAATCTTGTCTTGTCGTACCCATAAGTTAACGGGTTTATTCTCTTGTTGCTCTAGCTTCTGCCAAGTCATTGAGTACTTACTTTGTGGCTTTCTATGATATTGGTTTTTATACTATACTGAATAAAAATAGAAACATCCCTCCCTGTTTAAGTAATCATTTCCAGAAATCCAAAAGGTTTACAGTTATAAATCATAATCAAACATAAAGTTTATTCATTTGTGGATCGATATCAATTCACTAAACCTGGTTAGTACGAGAACTTTTAGAGTGATACCCTGGCGAAGTTGGTAGGGGTCAAAATCAAAAATCACAAAATATCAGACACTCGTTATGTAACATTTAGGACATCGAGTTTAATTCAGAATTTGTCACCTGTATTAATTATCGTTAATAATGAGTGTGACCACCATTTGCACGAATACATACATTAGTGAATTGATATCGAACTTTTTTATAAGAATATAAATTGAACAGAACATGGTGGGAACATTGACTAGAAAAAAAAAATAACATGACCTTCTTTTTTACTTTAATTTTTAAACATGATCACTGGTGGTTTCAAATGCGGGACCAAAATACGGGTATCGCCGGTTACTTTTCTTACCAGTTTTTCGTGTTAAAAAAAACGCTGTTAAATCTATTTTTTTGCTATTCATTTTTCTTTACAAAAAATTGGGTTGGAGGGTCTAAGAACCCAATAAAAACAACAAAAAAAACTCTGGCCTAAGTTGGCTCAACAACACATTATATGTCAATTAGAGCCGCCTTTGAGAGAGGGGAAGGGCACATGGGGAAATTAAAAAATGATGCATATTTTGTTTACCGTAACCAGATTTCGTTTCAACTTAAATAGTTAACAAGTTGTAGAATTGAAATATGTAGATGAATAGCGATTATAGAATTTGTTTTTACATGTACGATGAATTAAAATAAAAAAAGTTTTCGGCTAATCAACACATTACCGGTATACCTTATTTAGAGCCGCCCCAGAGAGATGGGAAGGAGGACACATAGGAATTTGAGAACCTGCCTTATTCTTACTAATGAATATATTTCTATGGTTCTTTATCGTGCTCGAAGGATAGACCGACCCCCAGTTTTCCGGAAGCTCCAGATTGCTATCGTCCGCCATGCTATCGCTGGGCCATGCCAACATATTATGTTAAGTCAGGGTCCGGGTTAAGTTCAATATTTTAGATGGAATACAAGGACGTTTTTATTTTGTTTGTTTCATTTTACATTCATACTATGCACAATATGACCTATTTATGTGTCGATGTGCTGTAAAACACCATTCATTCATTTTTTATTTTTAGTATAAGAAGTCTGAGACTAAGTGCAGGTGCACAATGCCACATATTTTGCAAAGAATATACATTGATAAATTCATAGATGTTTTGAAGCTGTGCTTATCTACACACTGGCTTACACAAGGTTCTTGATGTAGTTATACAGATTACTGTGAGACTGGGAAAACAGGCTGTGGTAACACACTGCACACTGACACTGCCTCTATTAAAAAGCAGACCTGAAAAAATAACATATTGTTCCATTTATTTTTAATATTAATAACTATGTTCAACTTTCTTAATGCTATCAATGCCAGCTTTCCATAATAGTTTACTTAAAACACAACACAACACAAACTTGGAATGATATACGATCACCGTTTCGATAAAGGTCTAACGACTTAATTCCACTCACAGATACTGTACGCTTGTATTCTAAACAAAGGTGCGAATATGGTGCTTTCTGGATACTGTCCAAAATGTAAGTCACAGACACAGGTGGCATTCATGAACAAGTAGTATTTTCAAGGCTTACGTTTTCATCAATCATTCATCACTCATGTGTTCTAAAAATGATCAGAATTAAGTTAATATATATGAACCACCACCATTTCATATGTTTCAACGTTAAACACTTGTCCTACACTACAGGAATTAAAAGTGTATTTACTTACACAAATCCCTACACAGGCTACAGACAATCCATGCCATGACCCATTTCATTTGCTTGGTGTGTTTCACTTTCAATTTTAATTCTCCGACATATATGATAGATCTATTTGTTTGTAGATTGTAAATTACGCACTCACTCAAGTCAATCATGTAAAACTTGGAATGATATACGATCACCGTTACGATAAAGGTCTAATGACTTAATTCCACTCACAGATACTGTACGCTTGTATTCTAAACAAAGGTGCGAATATGGTAGTTTTAAAGGCACCACACTTTCGTTTTTTTAATCTGTTTCATGCAGATGGCAATTGTGAATCTTGCACATTTTGTGAATTTAAGTTTAAATGAGTCCCTTCATCCGTCCGAAACAACCATGTCTCAGCCATACTTCGAACGTATTGAAAGGAATTTCACGAAACTTCACACAGATGTTAAGCACAGTAAGAAGGTTTGTCGCGCACAAAACATCATCTCTATTCCTCAAAGGTCAAGGTCACACTTGAAAGTCAAATGAGTCAAATTCGTGTCGCGGTCTTTGAAAGTTCCGAAGGCAATTTCATGAAACTTCTCACAAATATTTATCACATTGAGAAGATGTGTCATACACAATAATTAGGTCCATACATCAAAGGTCAAGGTCACATGTTGAGGTCTAAGTTTAAATGAGTCAAATTTGTGTCTCAGTCATTACTATGAAAATACTGGGAATAAAGGAATTTCATGAAACTTTGCAAAAATGTTAATAAACAATGAGAAAGAGTGTCACGCGCAAGAATCAGTTATTAGGAAGGCAGAAACTTGACTAACACATAAGAAACATATTATCATTTATTAAGTTGTTTGGCAAATATTGGGCCCTTAAGATCTTTCACAAAAGAGGGCATGTCCCAAAAGCCTGATACCCTTAAAAAAGTCCCCAATAGGCTTAAACAAAAGAGGGCAAGGCCCAACAGCATTATGCCCTTAGTGAAGCCCCAAAAGGCTTAACGTTTATTCAAAACTCTTAATTCTAAAGTAAAATGATTCTTCATTTAATCACTTGAAAGTTATTTCTTTTCGAAAGTTTACAATAATGTGCACGACCGATCTAGGCATGATGCACCAACAATGAAGCCCCAAAATGTTTAATATTTCATGCTGTAATCCCGACTCTGGGAAACAGTGGAAATTTACTAATTATAAAAAAAAAAATTGTCATTAAATTTGATTTCACTGAATTAAAGGATTCGCTGACGACCATATGGCAGCGATCAAAATTAAATTTTGATAATGCCATTGCCAAAATATTATTTTTTTGGCAAAAAGCGAATCCCGCACCAGTCGCCAAAGAAAATTGGATATATCATATAATTATTATGAAACGCGCATACTATAATGTATATATGATAATGTGAGCCGCACCCTACCACAATTTAAAAATAATAATGCGCTTCATGTAACTTGCGAACGAACATTTCCAGTCCTGAATCCATATTTTTATGAAGAGCTGGTTACCCAGCCTTGCCGGGTGAATGCCTTCACACGCATTTATTATTTCATTGAATTTCGTGCAACCTGCGTGCTTTGTCCAATGCCACAACGTCATTTGTAAAGCGACACTTGAACCTAAACAAACATTTTAACAACTGGTAGCGCGCTTGTAAAGAAGTTCAACAACTTTGCAATCTATTGTCTGATTGTGCACCAAAAAACTCAATACTAAATCATCATCTCCACAATGCACCAGAAAATAGTCTGGGTTCGGACTGACTTTAACATCACCAACTTCGCATGAAATTCGCCCAAGAACATACCACCATAGCTTTGCCACCAATAACTGTACACCCAATGCGTCAAACCCTCGGTTCGTTCCACATGGGCTGCTTGAAGCCGCTAATCATGCTCGTTGACAAAGGGGGTGGGGGCGCTCACCTCACCATACGCTGACCTAAATCAACTTTGTTTCCGTTAACAACATGCTGAGAATCATGAGAATTAACTAAATTTAGCTACATGTATTTTATACAGTATATCGTGTCATAAGTAGTGCATTTTTTATATAATTATGTAAATTCCGGGTGTCTCCATAAAAACAAACCCAATAATGATATACGAGAAACCATCTGTTTTCGCAAAGAGCTTTGTACGCCAGTAGAGTGCTAGTAGATTTGAAATGAATGACATTACTGAGTATTAAGTACCTCAAAAGTGCAAAGCCATTTTTCGTGTTGTTAGATTTCTATTTCAAGTCAGAGTTTTTATAATTATATATAAAAAACTTTTTATTATTATATATAAAAAACATGGTCAAGTTAGCACCGGTGATGATATTCATATATGCTGCTAACTTTTTAAATATCTGGTCATTTTAGTGGTTCTAAAACAATGGTCAACTTTGTATCGATTTTCATAAATAAATATATGGATAATGCAAGTTCAATTTAATTATTAAAACATCAATGCTTTTGTTTTGTTTTGTTATATTTTGATTTAACTAATACCCGCCGGTCTATATCATCTCACAAACTAGGCAGCATGAATAGGAAACATAAGTAAAACACAAAGATGATAATTTATATATGAAGATATATAAAAATATAAAAAAAGAATATTTCGAATTTTGTAAATCACATCACCATGGAAGTATAGTTGTGATAGTCCTAGTCGTCGAAGAAGAGTTCTTAATTCGTATTTTAAAAGTAGATCAAGGTTACGATAATAACATTTTGCTAGGGTTTTTGAAGTTTATGGTAACGGTAATCATGATGGAGTAGCGTTTTAGTTATACAAACATTACGAGCATAATAAAAGTCCTCAATTTGACTAAAAGCTCTAGAACCACGAACAAATTGAGAAACATATACCCCAGGTTGTGTATGTTTCTCAACTTCCAAGAAGTTGCTCGTGATTGCTCGGGTAACATCTCCGTCTAATTGGGTATAATTAACAATGTCAACATTGAAATCATTTCTCTTGTTATATTGTATTTTGCTTATTATTTCCCCATTTTCAATAGAGAGATGTTAATCAAGGAAAAAAACAAATTAAGGCCGATTCATTGTTCGGTCTTTTCCGTTCAGCTCGGTGTGTATCGCAATTGTCTCGTCTATTTCATAACCGTTTAAAATACCAGATTACGGAAATTGACGCGGTAGTTTTGTTGTTTGGTGCCGTACGGAGAAGACCAAGTCAACATAAGACATTATCATAGAAACATAAGACGTCGTCATATGAAAACGTTATATATGGGTGGTATAATAGTACATGTTACGTATCTTTTTGGAGTTATGTTATAAATAGAATATCTCATTCGTGCCAATATACTATTGATATTAAACTCGTTGGATAAAAATAATGTGATGCTCGACAAAGCCTCGTATCATATAATTGTATCCAACTCGTTTTATAAATTCAATATTAAATAGGCACTCATGTAAGATCATCTATGATGGCCTACACACTTCTTAGAATTGATTATTATTAATATTACTCACTCTCAATCCATTCTCAAAACCAACATATGCATGAATACACTTTAGTACATAGCAACTGTTATGTTTACACAGTATTGTAAATAACATCTGTTATTTATAACAAGAGGGTCAAAATGGCCATGAATCGATCACCTCAACGGTGAAATGTGTCCCCTCGCAAATGCTTATTGAAGTTGTTTTAACTTTTTTCTTACGTTAGTCTGTCAAATATATGCAAAATCTCTTTGACCTCAGTGACTTCAAATGAGCAAACTTGATAGTCCAGGAGTTAGCGAGCATTACTTATAATACAGAACAAGATGCCCTGAGGGCCTGTGGATGTGCTACAAGCTAAAACAGCTCTTATATCAAGGGGTTTCATCAATAAATTACCTTCAATACTTTTTTACAAGTACAAAACACAACAGCACCCACAGCAGAAATATTTAAACCCACTTACTGTTTGTGTATGCACAACTGCCAAATTATTTTCTAACTTGTATATTTAGCTTTTTACATTGTTACCTACCTATTTCTGACTAACTGACTTACAAACTAACCCTTCTATATAATAATAAACAATTTCAATTAATTAGCTTCTCCTGTAACTTCGTTTTTTTTACATTTCAGAGGAAATACTAAAACGCACGTTATCAATATATATGACTGATAGGGAGCAACCACTGCCACAACCTGAAGAAGTGCTTCTATGTACTCACAGTACAACATTGGACCAGGTAATGTTTATATATATATAAATGTTAGATAAATTATCATCCAAAAAGTGCTTAAACAAACAAATATCGAGCACTTCCGGCTTTTATCGCCTTCTTCAGAATGAAAACAAAGTTACAAAAACAAACACATACATTTCGGAAATTTATGTGTTTGTTTTTGTAACTTTGTGTATTCATCCTGAAGAAGGCGATACAAGCCGAAAGCGCTCGATATTTGTTTGTTTAAGCACTGTTTGGTTGATAATTTATATAACATTTATCTTTTTAAATACCTATCTTCCCGGAATCCTCGTGATCCAGTGCTCCAGAAAGGGTATTGTAAGATGTATACTATTTTTTACCGTATATATATATAGGGAGAAATATTTGTGAACTACCAAGGACAGACAACGTTCGGACGAACTACGGCAGGGCGCCTAGCTATGACGAGATACACAGAAATCAAGCGTATGCACTCACTTCCTAAACAGGATAGCTGCAACACACGCTGATGAACTGTATCTCTACATCATAACACACTCGTCTGGAGGCACAATTAACATATAGACGCATACATTCATACAGTTATAGCTCATATGAGTGGGCCACATTTAAGCATTCAACCACACACAGCTATATTGAGACAGTGACAATGGAAGGTGCCGTGAATACTGTGAATTTAGTAAATCTATTAAAGGGAGATAATTTGAACTCACTACGTCAACTTTCGAAAATTGCGATCTATATATATATATATACATGCTCATTTATTTCAGTAGTATAAGATACACATTATTCTAAATAACACAATTAAACTCAACGAATTTCATACTGTCTTTTTCTAATTAAAGGTGGATATCTTTCTTAGAAGAGCATTGTTTGATTCAAGCGGTAAAATCCATTGTCTAGTTCAACCAGAAATGCTGAGCTTTGTTGTTGATGACAAGTGTGAGCAACAGCTTGAAAAATATGTGCTGGAAAGCAAAGACAAAGGTAACTGTTGTTTCTAATGACAGATACATAGAACAAGAACGTCACTGTGCTGTTATATAAACATAACCGTGTGTTAAATATATGTTTTGTGGTTGACTGTCGTCCTTGAATGCAGCTTTCCCTGTCCGATTTTTTTATCCTTCTTTTAGAGCCAACCACTGGCAATTTTATACAACCGAAAATGATCACACTCTCTAAAATACCATTAGATGAAAGGTGTCTTACAGACAGTACGATGCTTAATATGTAATATGACCATTGGAGTATTATCTGTAAATAAACAACACATGAATGCGTAACATGTTGTGCTAAGATTGTCATACATAAACAACAGCATAACAAAACACACAATGGCACCGTAGGTCTGCACTGTACCATAAACTAAATAAAATTAGCACTTTAAATAGTGAAATACAAGATAATTCACAACATAAATAGTGTTGAAGACAGGGTTACCGACTTGAAACGATCAGTAGGCAATACGGCCTACTGGTAAGCAACACGGCTTACTGGTAAACTTAAATCGATTTTATGTGTACACAACCTCGCTATTTTTTCCCTGTCTTAGTCGTCCTTAACATTTCCATTAAATACGCTTGCATCATTTCCATTGTGTTCAGTAATAAATGAATTCCATAACTTTAAATATATTAATTTACACTCATAAAATGGATAGAGTCTAAAATATAAAGCCAGCAGTAGCGGATCCAGGATTTTAAATGAGGGGCGCAACTTTAGAAAAATGTTGGAGTGTCTTGAGGATTGAAGGTTAGTTAGTGGGTGGGGTTGGGCTGGATCCACAACTGCGCACGATCAGACGCAAGACTACTCCATTGCGAATGTTAGTTTTACATCAAACAAGCACGAGCTGGAGAGCTGTGACACTATGAAGTCGACAACTTGTCATGTATTTTCAAGCGTAGATTTAGTTGGGTGCATTCGGTGTACACCACTTAAATCAGTTAATTATAACCAGTTCTGTTTAGGGTGGGACGCATCCAGGATTTAGATAAGAGGTGGTGTGGCAACACTGTTACCAGCCTCTCCCTCATCAAAAAGGTGGAGTGCGTGGTCCATTGGTAGAGCGTCGGAATCCAGATCGAGAGGTCATGGGTTCGATCCTCGCCGTGGCCATGCTATTTATCCTTGAGCAAGTTAATTAATCCACATTGCTTAGTACTGGTTCTACCCAGGAAGCCATCGAGAAACTAATAAAAGGTTTTCTTCCATATTTAACAATGTTATAACCTACTACTTTACAAGGAGTTCAAAAATTTCAAGTGGAAAACTGGTATAAACCTCTACTTGGCCCTTTGTATAGAAGAAAAAGCATACGCTGTCGTTGATTATCCAAAACGCATAAAACATTGGCTATGCAGGTAACATTGAACAATACACCACCACTTATCCTCTATTCTGGATTTGTGCCTGAATTGGAACCATGATAAAATGTCTTAATAAGATACAAATGTATGTGGTCAATTTGTTCTTAACCTAATTCTGGTAATGCACTGAATTTTTAACGAAAAAAACACGCTCATTCTTCTCTTCCTCCCACACCCACACTCCAAGAAAACACACACAAAAAAAAAATACAACAGAAAACAACATTAGAATAATTGCTCTTGCTTGCACTTATGAGGTGTCAAGACAGCTAGGTTTCTTCACTTGGGTAACAATGATTATGCATGATGACAGCTAAAACATTAAAGAAAAATGCTTGATTTTTGTTTCATGTGGAGCCCTAAGTGTTTAGGAAGCATGTTTTTATTTAAACGACCGCTTAGGATATAAAAGCGTCTTTTCCTACATAAATTATATAGTATTCCTAAACATTAATCAAGAAGTGAAACCTTAATCGTCTTCTTGGCGTGAATGAAACAACGCAATATAAATTACTTATTTTATTTAAATGTATAACACTACGTACATGTAGCTGCGTATTCTAGACTGACGCGTATTGCACGTATGCGTTTATATACCTGTTTCATTGCTGGATCATTTTCGAAATGTATTAAAAATATAAGTATGCTCTTCAGTTATTTGTCAGCCGTATTATTAACCGTATTATTATTTATATATTGTCGTTGTTTTAAATGTTTGTGTAAACATTGCAGTTAAGTACAAATTTATCGTGTTGTCGTGTTCAAAACCTGCAAAACAATCAAGAATCGTGGCAGCTCTTGAAAAATATACCAGAGAAGGAGTACCTATGCCAGCTGAGTGTGAAATCAGGGACTACATCAAGAACAAACTAACACTCCCACTAACAGCATGTAGCAAACAAGAAATTGCTGATAAACCAGGAGCCGTTGTAGATACAGAAAGGTGTGTATCGTGTTTGAGTTAGTTAGCTCGCAATTTATTTAATAACTACCCCATTCAAAATGCAAGGTTATATTATTCTTCAAGTTTGGACTAATTTATATTAACTGTTTTGGTAAAACAATCACAGAGGTTCAACATAGCCGTTTAAGAGATGTCCTACAATTCATCTAGTTATGCTTCACAATGGCATCACGAAATTTACGCTGTATTATGAAGTCTTTATTCTGTCACTATCACTCCCTAGAAGTGTTATCGTCGGTTTATAAAGCTCTAAAACATATATTGTTTTACATAGCGCACATACTAATATTGTTTAGAAGTCAATTTTACTCAAGACAAAATCAAAAATTTAATTTCACTTAAGGCAGATCGCATGATGCCTTGTTATAGGGCATGTGAACGCTCTTCTGGCTAAAGATAAAATGTATGTATAAGGGGCCATAACTCTTTCAAACATGGTGATGATATACGCAACTAAATGTGGTACTGATCATCCCTGCCAAGTTTCGATGAAATCCAGCCAGAGGTTCAGAAGAACTAGTCTGTACAAATTTAGTGTATTAAAACCTTTAAGGGGTCATAACTTTGCCAAAATTTATTCAACCAGAACACGGCAATGATAGCAACTAGGCTTAGTATTGATCATCCCCACTAAGATTCGTTGAAATCCGACATAGAGTTCAGAAGAGACTAATCTGGTCAAAGTTTCTCTATTAAACTTTTAAAGGGCCATAAATATGCCAAAAATCATTCAACCGGAATATGGCGATGATTTGCACAAATAGGCTTGATACTGATCATCCTTGTCAAGTTTCGTTGAAATCCAGCCAGGAGTTCAGGAGAACTAGCCCAGAAAATGTTTGTGTATCAAAAACACTCTGCCAAAAATCTGTAAACCGGGACGCGACGATTATATATACAACTAGGCTTGGTGCTGATCATCCCTGCAAAGTTTCGTTGAAATCTGAGGAGGGATTCAGGAGAACTAGTACAGACAACATTTGTGTATTAAAACATTAAAAGGGCCATAACTCTGCCAAAAATCATTCAACCAGAACACGGCGATGATTTGCACAACTAGACCTGGAACTGATCATCCCTAAAACGTTTCGTTTAAATCCGGCCAGGGGTTCAGGAGAACTAGTCAGGACAAAGTTTGTGTATTAAAACCTTTAAAGGGCCATAACTCCGCCCATATCATTCAACCGGAACACGGTGACGATATGTACAACTCCGGAACACGGTGACGATATGTACAACTAGGCATGGTACTGATCATCCCTGAAAGGTTTCACTGAAATCCGGCGAAATGAAAGCCCGTTCGTTTTAATGGGCCAAAATATAGAATATTTCAAGGGCCATAACTCCAATGTAAATGGTCCAATCTGGCTGGTTTTCAAACTTTTCCGAGATTTCAGCAATATTAACAATCTGGTAAAGTTTGGTAAAGACCGAATGAAAAATGAAGGCCCTGTCATCTTAACGAGGTAAAATATAGCAAGTTTAACTAAATCAAGGGTCATAACTCCGCTGTTACTAGTCCGATATGGCTGGTTTTCGAACTTGTCCAAGCTTTTATTGATATTAACTATCTGGTAAAGTTTGGTAAAGATCGGATGAAAAATGAAAGCACTATCGTCTTAACGAGGCAAAATATAGCATTTTTTTAAGTGCCTTAACTCTGCTGTTATTTATCTGATTTGGCTGGATTTCGAACTTGTCCGAGCTTTAATTAATATTAGTAATCCTGTAAAGTTTTATAAAGATGAGATGAAAAACAAACGCCCTATCGTCATAACGAGGCAAAACATAGCCCTTTGGCTAACTGCTGTTACTGGTTCGATCCCGCTGGTTGTCGAACTTTTCCGAGCTTTCATTGATATTAACAATCTGTTAAAGTTTGGTAAAATCGGATGAAAAATGAAGGTCCTATCGTCTTAACGAGGTAAAAGTTAACAGACGACGGACAACTCGCCATCCCTTAAGATCTGCTGGCCCTAGGCCAGTAGAGCTAAAAACTTAAATCATGTCATTTTTAGCGGACTTATCCAGAGAAAAGAATAGGAAAACTATTTATAAATCTAAATATATGTAACCTATAGAATTAATGCGTTTTATCCTTAAGGTTAAAACGTTTTTTTCGAAGATTTTTTGTCATGGGTCAATTTGTTATATAGTAAATGAAACCTTTTTCATTTCATTACCTACAGTCTACGAACAACATCAAAAAAACATACCCATTCACATAATATTATGACGTGTGCGATATTCGATATTCGTAACCTTCGGATAACCAACCGTATGCTTTAACAAAGGGATATATTGATCAATACAGTTATATGTATCGATGTCATTTAGTATTGTAGACGTTATCCTTCGTTCAATGTGTGTGTTTCTAAGTGCATACGTACAACAAAGACCTTTTTTCTCCTCATATAAAGGTTTACGACCATGCTCCAGAAGAATGGGACTCGAAATTAAAAACCGCCCCAAAACACGCTTATATATATTATGATACACTTTAAGTATAGCTATAGTAGCTTTAAGTCGGTGTTTGGTAGGTTGCCATATATTGTGCAATAAATATATCTTTATGTAATTTTAAGCCGGTTTATATATTGCATGCAAGTACAGGGTCAGAGGAAAGATATTTACAAATTGAAATATGCTTTACCAAGGGTTCATTTACGAAACTAAACAGTTATTTCATACCTGTTTATTAAAATATATAAGTTCATAAAATCAGTAGTTTAACAGTTGGCAATAGCTCTCCTTAAACTGTTTGTCATATCATGAGTCTCTGCCATGGATCAAATGCATCAAATAGTTCGGCTTTATTCTAGCAGTAATATAGCCAATCATGGCTTATTTGCGCTATTCGTATATTTTACTTTCGAATCAACATACACTTTAATCCCTTGAAATTATTGATGCACACTGTTGTCAAAAATCTCAGATATTGCTTATATACACTTTTTTAATTTAACATAATAAACTGCCTTTTATTAGGTGACGGAGCACAATCAGTTAAAAAGACAAATCAGATGTGAACGTGATCTAAAATCTTGCAAATATGGAGAAACCGTGTATTGATATTTACCTCGGCTATTGAATAGAGGTTATTAATAGTAAAGTATATTGAGACTTTAGAAAAATTAGTTCGTTGACTTAGATACTAGAATATGATGTTTATACATGTCAGATGCTGTGTCAGAATGATCAAATCGGCACAAACTGGTCTTGGGAAGACGTTGCTGGCCAAGAGAATAGCAGAATCCCTTTCTGCAGATATACACGTTCCTGTAACAGATTTATTTACATCAATACCATTGCAAGAATCTGATGTAGATATACACGATGTTACAACAGTGCTACTTAAACACACGCGTCAGCCAGATGATGACTCTTCAAGGATTTTTAGAATAGATGTATCCCCAATGGTAACCAACATATATAATATAAGAACCCAAAAGGTTGGCTTGTTGACGGAGATTTGATTGCTAGTAATTGCATTATGTCTATTTATCGCATAACTTGCAGCACGGGAATGTAATAAAGCCATGACATAAATATTATAATAAAAAAGTTTCTCAATACAAATCAAGGCCGATTAATCGCTCACCTTTCCGGTTCAGCTTGGTGTGCGTTTGGAATGTCCTCATCGATTTTTATTACAGTTAAAAATACCGGATAACGAATTGGAGTTACGTGATATATAATCTCTATTCGTGCACATTTAACATCGAATTTATTTAACTCGATTGATAATATCGCACAGACTCGCACCATATAATTTTAATCAACTGCTTTAATAACCATGTTAAATATAACTAGCTCATGTAAGATCTTCTAGTTTATGCATAACACTAGATATTGATATATGAAAAACCCTATTTCACACTAAGGTAATCTAGGGCATCATTATTCATCGATATCCTTATACAGTGATTGAACATTATTCAAATAGTACAATGACAAATGTTCATTTACAGAATACACATACATTAGATCAAGTTCTTCTTTAAAATCCGCTTTTTAGAATTATGTCCAAATAATATTGTCAAGTGCCCCTTAAATCCAATTCTATTTTAAGTCTTTCCTGGTTTATTTATTCACAATAGTCCAAATAATAAATGTCACTTTTACTATAGACGAGCACAATACTTATTTAATATAAATCCTCTAACAATTTTTCGCTGTTAAATCACCCAATGTCTTATTACTTTCACTATATACCGATCCAAATACTGACTTACTGCAGTAAATACTGAACAATTAACAATGTCTCAATGCTCTATTTATACTGTCATAGAATCATTTAGAAATTTCCAAAAGACAAACATGTTATTTATTTAAATAACCTTGAATGACAGAATCAACAATAAACATTATATGCTGTTGATCGTAAATATATATATTTTTTCAAATAATGTAGAAGTATCTGTATGTTTCTAATTTTAAAGTAGCTATCCTGCCAAACAAAAACAAAAATACACTACAAAACCGTTTACCAAAATTCTTTCCAGGTGTTCAGATCATATAATAATGTATATGTGGCGATTAAAAGTAAAGATTTATTAACTGGTTCTTAACATATCCGTAATTGAATATGCGTAAAATTAATTATGAATTGGTAGGTTTAGATGTTTTGTAACATTCGGCTGTTGTCGGCGGGATAGCGACTTTAAATGAATGGTCTTGGATGACGAATCAATAAACAATTATAAACCGTCGTAGGAAACATTTCCCAATTAAGAAAAATAATGTTTATTTTGTAATAAAACATTCTTTTGAACAACATGTAATAAGCGTAATACTTTTTCAGTACATATGCCAAATTATTTATTACAACATGACATATTTTCTTTTTATTTAAAAAATTAATAATAGTCAAAATATATATTGAAATAAAATTATTAATGTTTAAATATATAAACGTACCTTACACACGAAATAATGCGTCAGTAATCAAAACGTCTTTTCCTCTGATATGTCTACCTTCAATATTGTACTCTTGCAACATCAAGCTCCGCTTCATTGATCTTTGATTTTTAATTTTTTCATGTTATTTATGGAAGTTAAGGGATTCTGATCACTGAAGTCAACTATAGCCGAAATAGATGAAGATAAATACACTCCAAAATGTTGTATTGCCAAAATGAGAAAAAGACACTCTTTTTCAATAGTGGAATATTTGTTCTGATGTTTGTTGAACTATTTAGAGAAGTAAAAAACTTGGTGATCGACATTTTCTGGCAAAAGTACTGCCCAAGCACCAATATCGATCAACATCAAACTAAAATTGAAAATAAAACTTTGGTGACGAAAGCACTGGTGCACTCATAAGTATGGCTTTAATTTGTCAAATGACTGTCGGCATTTTTCAGTCCAAATATTTTGTATTTCTTTTACTCAATACATTTGTCATAGGTTAGCAATGACTGCAATATTATGACAATATTATGACAACATTTTTTGTAATACCCAGCCATACCGAAAAAAACAAATCAGTTGCTTTTTACAAGTCGGTAAGGCAAATTCAGAAATTCTTGACCTTAGCATCAATATGTTTAACATGACCCTGTCCCACTTTATGTAATAAAAATGTGACAATAGCACGACAAAATTCACATTTATTGAGTGTTAAATTCGCATCTGTAAGACGGCGAAAGATACTTCTTATGGTCCACAAATGGTCTTCACATGAGTTGTTGAATATGATGACATCATACGTTGAAACGTTGCTGGTCATTTTTTCATTCCAAATTGCATAACTTTATATTGAAACAGTCCATCTGGAGATACAAATGCTGAAACTTCATAAGCCATTTCTGTGATAGGTACTTGCCTTAATTATTTTGGAGATCAAAATTGCTAACGTATTTTGCATTTCCAGTTTTATCAATACAGTTGTCAATTCGTAGAATTGGAAATGAATCAGTTTTTGTGACAATGTTGACTTTCTATAGTCGGTGAACATCCGATATGTATTATCTGGTTTGGATACAATAATACTCCAGTCACTTGTTTTAATGAAATCATTGCCCAATAAGTATTTAATTTCTTCTTTGAGGTACTAATGTTTAGAAGGATTCATTCATTATTATGGATGCTGTTTTATTGGAGATGAATTCCAACATCGATATCATGATAAATTGTGTCAGTTCTTGTTGGAACATCAGAAAATAAGTGCTCACATTCATGCATTAACTTTCGCCTCCCAGGAGTACCAGGATGACTGGACAACCTCATGGTACTCCATGACTGCACCTTCTGAAACCCTGAAAGGGGATGTTGGTGCATAAACTTTCGTCCCTCGGGTTTTCTGGTAATACCCTAGATTGTTTTCTCTTTGGCTGAAACTGCTGTTACAATTACAATTCTGGCAATCTCATTAAAATCAAACCCTTTATTACGCTACGATACTCTATACTACTAAGGATCTGACAACACTGCATTGGAGGTCATGTCAGATTGACCTTACGATTAGCCAATCAGATTTCAACCGACAAAAACCGCTTGGTATAGACTGCTTCACTGCGCATGTCGCGGTTCAGTCGAACGTTGTGGAGCAGTCTACGCTCGGTAAATGTCCGTAACTGTTACTTTATAAAACACTAAATAGTTGCGTTGACAAACATAACACACCAACCATTATTGAATATTTACTGAAAAACAACAACAATAAGATTGTTTGACGGCATTCAGAAACGGTACAAAAAAAGATGTACACTCGCGGGTAAAAAAAATACACTCGCGAGTAATAATAACAGAACGTTGCATAGTCCATCTTGCTACCAACTGAGCTAAACGGGCCAGACGTACTAAAGAAATATAAAAAGATCGGACAGGGAAAGTAGCATTCAAGAAGGACAGTCAACCACAAAACACAGAAACAAACACGCAAACAGACAAACAAGAAGGCAAAAGTAATAATAAATGCAAACGACATCACAAACATAAAAGGGTTGACAATAGGGCTACCGCCTTTGAACGGTCAGTGGCAAAGTAGGCCACTGGGGGTTTAAACCGGTTCTAGGGTGCACCAAACCTCACATTTACCCTAATGTCATCCCATTAAAACAGGACAGTGTAAATAAAGAAATCCCCGCCATGATCTAATCTCTAACCAACAAGGCAGCATCAATAGGCAATATAAGTAAAACACAAATATGCTCGTGTAAATATAATGCAAAAAAAGAATGCAACAAGAGAATAAACCATTAAGGGCACGACAAGAAAGATCATAGGCAAACATCAAACGCCACCGTCCCAATGGGCTTTAGATAGGCGTCATCGTAGGGTCCACAGCCTGTCCGGTCATCACAATTAAAGAGGAAAGCATAGTGGCGAACTGTAAAATGGTCCACCACCAAGCATGCAGTACGTTGCAAAATGATAGTGTCATAACCTCTTTTGATAAACTTTTTAACAAGTTTAACAAAGATAGTATGAAAGTGATCATGACCAAGAATCTTACGAAGTTTATAAATCACATCACCATACTATGTAGAAAGTGTCGCAATAATCTCGACAGAATGTATATTTTTCAGATACTAGTCCAAATGTTTTCAAAAAAACATGACCGCGCCCATGATATTTTTCGTATTTTTGATGTAAAACATGCCATTTGTGTATTTTTTTTGAATTTACCGTGCAATCCACAGCAAAAACACACGAATCCTTTATCTTTCTTCGGATATAAATCTATGTGTTTTATGAGGATTTTCGTTTGTTCAGTTCACTCGAACATTATCTGAAGTGCCTATGAAAACGCGATTTCATTGGTTGACTTTAGTTGATCTTCTCATGAATATTGATTAGATGAAAGGTCGATCTGAAGTGACCTCCAATGCAGTGTTGTCAGATCCTAAAGCGGAGTGTATCAAAGCGTAATTAGGATATGATTTTAGTGAGATTCCAATTCTGGATACATCCTGAGGTGTTTCTAATTATGTTTTCTTTTCAATTTTTTCTACAATAACATATACGTGTATCGTTTCCTAATTTCTCTGGATGTGGACTTTATTGTTAGAGATTTCCTTTGGTGGGATGTACTTTTATTTGCACTGCTTTGTCAATCTGAGTGCTGAAGACAGGATAATAGCGATAACACACTTAAAATGATTTAAGCTGACCAGTCGGCCTTATTTCCTACTGACCGTTCCAAGTCGGTAACCCTGTCTTCACCACTCTTTGTGTTGTGTAAGGTCCCTTTCAGTTAATTTGCTCTTTGTGGTACAGTGCGGATCTACGGTGATATTGCGTTTGGGTGCTGTAATATTAGTATCTTTAGGACCATTCTTCTCATTTTTGATAATATAATTTATATAATTATAGCTTGTAAAGGCTTTCCAGGAATAGGTAATAAAGCAACTTTATCATCAGATTCGGAATTTCTTTCTTGTTCAGTCAAATCTTACCTTGTTTTCGTTTTTGATTGAGATGGTTTGAGATTAGACTGAGCTAACTCACAGGCTTTTGACAGTTTATGTCTAAAACCAGACACATACCGTAGACAATTCAAAGAAAGGTATTCTTAAGAGAGAAATTTCTCTTTAAGTAACTTAAGTGGTCCAAGAACATTGTGACGAAAATCCGGTTCAAACAGACTGAACCAAGAGATTCTTGAACAGACTCTCTAATGGCAAAAAGTAAAAAGTGTATACCACCCTCATACCAGTCTTTATTAAGACAATAGAACCTTATCATATTTTTCAATGTCTGGTGAAATCGTTTTAGAGCACATTGGCTCTCATGACGATAGTCCGAAGACTTAAACGGTTGAATGCTTAACTCATGCATGTCCTGTTGACACGACATGAAATTTGACCCATGATCTGACTGGATATATTTTCAAAGGCCATCTCATGTACTGTGAAACATCCTTTGTGATGTTTGGCCAATATAAATGACGAAACAATCGCGTGATATGTGTTATTAATGCCTAAGTGACCATAGGAGTTTCATGGGCTAAACGGAGATTAACTAGGAACCACCACAATTTGGTAATTGACAGTCCATTTGTCATAAGCTGGGACATCAGGTGGTCGCCATTTTATCACCAGGATCCCATGATTAGTAAAATAATAAACTGGGACTTGTGAAGCTTCGTATTCACTAACAGCCCTATCAAATAAGCAATAGATCTTAGGATTTTTGTGCAGTTCAGTTATAAGCTGTGATCTTGATAGTTTGTCATGCTCTTTGTAATAGAAGAATGATCAGATAAATGAATATTATTTTCAATGTATCCGTCCGGGATTCAGGCTAATCTTAAGAAAGCTGTTAACCTCTGCCTTAATAGGTAAATGTATAAACATTCACAGGTAACAATATACCAACAGGGTGGGCAATAAACATGGAAAAAGTGACATCAATAACTAACAAATTGTAAAAAACAACGTTTAATTGAGTTTAAGTATGAGTATGGCAATTAAAGCACAAGAAACTTAGCCGCTGTTTAATATCCGATCATCTGTATACATAAACATACACATCCATAATTGTATATATACGTCACAGGTAGAGACAGGAATCGACAGCTTGTTGTTTAACCTGTGTATTCTTGGCTGTCTGATGGACAATCAAGGATTGCTTTGGCGAAGAAACGACTGTGATTTATATCTTATAGAAACAACAATGAATTGGTCAAAAGAAATGATCCAGGTAACTATATAAACGGATAAAAGCATAAAACGGCTAAAACATGATCAACGTTATGTTTGAGTCGTTATGTTTATACAAAACTGCTGTTTGATTGAATGTTGGGTACTGTACTAGTAGCTTTATCCATACAATTGTTAGAATATAACACTTATAGGCAAAGATGTATGAACAGTTTATATTATACATATGTTATAAGGAATAACAAATTTGGAATTTAAAAATAAGGTGACAGAGACAATGTATGTTTTTGAAAAAAAATACGGCATGCGTATTTTTAATAATACAGAAATATACGGGTGAAAGAAGTCGCGAGATGTTGTTCCTCTTGCCTGACGTTTGGTGCACATCACCAGAAGAATGCCTTCTCCCAAAAGCGTTTACAGGTACTTAAAAGAGAATATATAATGAATTAGTCACGAGTGAGTCACATTTTTATATATGCTTCGTGCAGGTAACATCTATAAATATACGACTTTTGAATAAATTTCATAAAACAAAACTTGCCTGGAGCGGGATTTGAACCAGGGAATTTGCCTATTATTTGATCTATAAAGCATGAAACAAACTACTACACGACCAATAGGTGTCGATACTTTGTTTGTCTGAATGGTGTCATTTTCAGCACATGTTATGCCATATATGACGGTCGATGTTTTTGTGGTAGAGGCAAACCATCCGATATCACCTGGGTAGAAGCAGTCCTGTAAACATCCCGTCGTCCTTAAGAATCGACTGTAGCATTGCTAGCACTAAGTATGCATTAATGTAATTCCAGATGTTGACTTGGTGAGATACTCGCCTGTGACACTAAACATGTTTTGCTAAATTTATGAAAATAATATGAAATAATGCATTAAATAGATTCATATTACATATACTATGTTTAAGAGCGTACGATAGAGATAAAAAGTTGAAACAATGTTATAGTTAATGTAAAATATTACTTTAACATCGGTATTTTGAAAGTCTCAACATGTACCATGCATCGAAATCACAAAAAAATCACAAATTATTAACAGCAACATAATCTTCAGTCTTACCTAAAGAGCACTTGATTTCTACAAAGTAAATTAATCGTGCGTGCGTTCGTGCGTGCGTGCGTGCGTGCGTGTATGATTCTAAGTTGTATAGTTCGCCCGCATACGTACAATGTGAGAATCGCTCAGGAAACAGCAAAATAGAGTTTGGAGTGGACTGTGATGTCCTGCGTTAAATGTGATCACTTAAATACCCGAATTCGGGAGGCATGCGATTTATAAGTAGTTTTAATGCAAGAATGCGAATTAAGAATGGTGTAAGTTATTTTGTGAATCATGAATTGAAACAAGAATTACATGATGCTAGCCTTTTATTATTTTACATGTTAGGTTATTGGCGGACCATTAAATACACACTTCGACAAAGTCAGGTACCTGTGTTAATTGCGAGCATTTGATTACGAGTATTCCATTATATAAATATAAAGAATAAATTTGCTGAAACTGAATGTATCAGTTTACAAACTATATCAGTTTTATTCATCATTGATATTATTTTCACACGTACTATTGAAAAGACCCGTTTTATAGAAAATAACAAAATTGAATTCAACTTAATTAAAGTTAACAAGGTATTATAAAGAGGCTTAAACTAGTTTCCTTGTCTTATATTGCTTTCAGCGTTAATAAAATACTGCCACAATATCAACTGGATATGCTATTTAGTTTCCTTCAACAAGCTTGGTTCAATATGGTCGCTGAAGCTAAACATAGAAAATAACTAAGAAACTTGAAATGACGTTACCCATCTAAATTATTTATTTTCAAGTGCAGCGCTACGAAATTGGTATCTGTAGTTACTTGTTCTTCTTCTTCGTTATTGTTTTATTTATTATTATAATAATTTTAATATTGTCAAGGTTATGAAGGTGGCGTATCAATGAAAACCTTGCTTTAAACTATTTTTATAGTTATATTACTTTGCAAATAACAGACACAATAGTTTTTTCAAATTGAAGTTATCGTTGAAATAGTTGTTTACTAATCTACAAGCAACAATGAAATATGGAAAATACACCAACTAAACCAAAGTGTTTAAACAATTGAAACGTCTAGCATTTGTAATTTGAATACTAGTATTAACACGAATTGGATAAATTAAGAATTAAAAGGTATTTTTCTATATTTCTAAAGCGGGACAAGTATTCGACGACCAAGAATTTAGAAGTGAAATGTTTAAGCTGTCAATTGGATATCTTCTTGGATACGATAGGGGACAACTTGGTAGCCAGATCGATGAACACGATTTTCCAGGAACTCATGAATGTCTTCAGATCCTTTTAAAGTAAGATTTCGGATGATATAACTGATATGTAATATTAATACAAAGTAGTGCATACTATGTTTTGTAAACAGGTAGAAACGTCGAGGTACGATTCACGGAACACAGTTATCTGCTTATATACCTCATCTCATCCTATTATCAACCGTGACTACCTTAAAAACTCCACTTTGTGTTGCGATGTGGCCATAATGGCCCTTGATTTAATTGCAAAATGTTATATTTGGCCTTGTCGATACTCTAGCACCTTCATTTTTGCGTCCGATCTTTACCATATTGGATGAAAACATGCAATATTTTGCCTTCTGAACAGTCTAGACCCTCCTTTTTCATCTGATCTGAACCCAACGTACACAGTAGTTATATATATATAAGACCTCGGACGAGAATTATAACTAGCCAGATTCGAATGCTAATATCTGAGTAATCTGCCCTTGAATTATAATTTTTCCGTGTGTGAACTCTAGCTCCTCCATTTTTCTTAAAGAAACTTACGCAGTAGTTATATCACTATAAGATCTCGGACGAATATTTGAACCAATTTAATTGGCAAAACTGCATACTTTTGCATTGTGGGCACTCTAGATTTTATCCAATCTTACTCAAACTTACACATTAGTTACACATTAGTTATACATCCATAAGATATTGGGCGAGTTCTTGAACCAGCCTGATTCATCGCTAATAGCTGGGTTATGGTCCTTGAATTATCCAAAGTTTCATAATTTGGCATTTACATAATTTGGCATTTACTATAAAACATTTTCCATCCGATCTTAACCAAAACTTTCACAGATTATGTTTTATAATGAGATCTTGGACACGTTTTTTAACCGGATATATTTGATGGTATCAAAGTGAGTTATCTGCCCTTGAATCTGCAAAAAACTTATATAATTGTTGACCTTGTTTCCTCCATAGCACTTCCATTTTTCATCCAATCCAAACCAAACATTCACAGAATGTGTACTGAATAATCAGATTTTGGACAAGAAAATGGTTATGATTGTTCATAGCTGAGTTATGACCTTTGCATTGGTGAAATTTTCAATATTTGGTAATGTACACTGGAAACTTGGGGTCTTGCGTTCAAATCTCACTTAAAGCAATTTTTTTATTCTCCGTTTACATTATTATATTTTTTGTTGCTTTTCTCATACATGTCATAAGAAACCTTGGTTCATGGATTCAAATCTCAATGTTTATTGGTTCAGTTAATAATATAAAATTATTTTACTAATTTATTTTTGGCGTCTGTTAACAGTTCGGTAAATTTTCATCAAATTCAATTTCCCATGAATGCTCCTGAGAGGTATTGGAGCTTACATATTAATTTCGATCCGACAATCAAGATGGCCACCATTGCTGCAAATAGCCAAAACCTTAAAATAAATTCTTCTTCTACAGAACGGCAAGACAGATGTTGACAACAATCTTTAAGAATTGATCGCTAGCTACTACACTTTCATGTTTGTGTTTTTCGCCTTCGTCAAATCAAAAATGGTTGTGGACCTGGGGTTCACATACTGTATATGGAGATTGTGTAGTACGCTTTACATAGGCTTTTATAAGGAAAAACTCTTCTCCAAAACCACAAGGCATAGAGTTCTCATATATTGTATGATCCTCTACCAAATTTGTTCAACTGATGATACTGGGATTAAATCTGGCCCTGCCCGTGGGCCACAGTTTAACATAGAGTGATATAGGATAACCTTGAAAACAATCTTCTTCTCTGAAACTACAATAGCCAGAGGATTAATGTTTTACATTTACCGTAAGCGTATGGTCCTCTACCAAGTTTTGTTTAAATGGTTACCCCGTGGTTTAATTTGGCCCCGCCCCAGGGGTCACATATTTGACATAGACTATTCTGGAAAAATTAAAAAAAAACGTCTACTCTGACACTACAAGGAATATAGCTCGCATATATTGCATGCAGCATAAGCTTATCGTATTTTATCACGTTTTATGGTGACGCTGGGGTCAAATCTGGTGCCGCCCCGGGGTCACATTTATACAGAGTCTTTAAAAAAAATCTTCTTCTTTGAAACTACATGAGCTGATAGTTTGCGTGTACGATAAGCTAATTATCCTCAATCAACTTTGTTAAAATCGAGACATGCTTTAAATAGACTAATGAATGGAAACACCTTAACATATTTTCTTTTCTAAAACTACAGTTATACACTTACTGAGTATGAATAGTGGATACAACCATCCAACCAGCATTGGCTCGGGGGTCCGTCATTATCCCTGGTGACATAGCCCCTGAGTCATAATTTGGAAACCGTTGAGATCCCACCCTATAACCATATATAAACGTACTGCGCTTGAACACCACTTTAAGGAGGGCGTGAGAATTTGCAATAGCGCGGCATCGACTACGTGATCTAATTTTGTTATGAAATTATAGGCTTGTCTGAATAAAACGCATCTTTGCATAGATCATCAAGTGAGCTTTTCGGTGCCATTCTGACCCTCTTGTTTAAAGTATGGAAGTTGTGTTTATCACTTGAATTCCACTTAATGGGTATAGCCAGTAGAGCGATACAGGCCTTCTTAGACCTCTTGCCATTCGTTCAGATATGTTTTTATTTTAATGAATTCCAAGGAATTATCAACAAAGTGTTCAATTTAGTACAGCTTTCTTGATAATATTTTTTTCTTCTTAAAAGTTAAATTCAAAGCAATTTATACTGCTATATCCTAGATACAGGTCAATATAACAATTCTATTCAAAGAATAAACTTTACTCGGGCCTCAATTGTTGCATCTTATAATAACCTCTCATGAACAGACTCAGTAAAACCGAGTCTGTTACTTTTCTCTCTTGTTCGTGTTTTTTGCTTCCAAGGGATCACCTGTTCAGTATTTATTATATACATGAGCTAATCGGTCATGTAGCATGTTAGCAGTAAATAAGCAAGCTTTCTTTGCTTTTTTCAATGAACATTTAGCGTTGGGAAATAGTTCCTTAAGTGATATCATTCATTTAAATCGGTAATGTCACCTATCACTGACTTTGAATACGGGTCTCTAGTTTGTTGGTCAGGATTTAATCATCACGTTGGTAGTAATGTGTCGTTGTTAGCAGGCTTTTTCGTTGGTCAATATTTAAACACGGGGGTGAACTTATATCGCGCCAATTTTAGGTCTTTTTTAATCATATATAGATTTTGTAATTCTTATTTAGCAATTATATTAAATTCTGGTTCATAGAACAAATGTTAATTGAATATAATCTCAATACATTTATGTACATCGTGTTTCAGACATTGCGGAATCCAGCATCCATCGTGGGCAGAACTTACACAATTTGTTAAGTTCCTTGGTACTCAATTAAAGGACTTCCAAAACTCATATTTCTGTGGTAAAGACGCGTCAGAAGATTTACCTGGGTTTTCTGCTTTCGTCATGGAGTTCCTGATACAAATGTCAAGGGTAAATTACAGGCATACATAGCATGTTTAAATCTTTTCATTTTAGCTACCTTAGGCGGTAAAGTGGGTTGTTGGCTTCACTCTTCGTCCATCTGTCGTCTGGCGTCAATGACTTTTAAGTTTTAATTAGGTCAACGTGACATCCAAGATGTCGGAAGTGACAATAAATGGTCGAAACATTAAACAATTAGTCGCTAGATACAAATCTATTTAATTTGTGTATTTTGTTTTCCCGGAGTTTATAATGTCTCTCTCCTGTGAGTATAGAGATTTCATCTGTTTAGAATTGATATATGTATAGAATAAGGACGTTTACTTCACTTTCTTTAAGCCCGATGTACCAATTTTGCTCACATTTTATATGGATGTTTCTGTAATGAAGAATACTCAAAATTTATATATAGAAATGTCACATGTTTGACATAGGTGTAAAATGAGTTAGCAGTACCTTTTCTGAAACTGATGTTACTTTGATAAAATTTGATATGTATTATTTAGTAATGGCGAGAACATTACAAAGTATGTGATTAGGTAAATCTGATTTTCAAAGTGGACACCGATACTAAAATAACTCGAACGTTAAAAACCTTCGTAAGAACCGCACCATAGACGTTGACAGTTTTTTCTTTTTATTGAATCGATCACTAGGTACTAATCTATCTAGTAAGTCAGTCGGACTTTAGTCTTTTGACTGTTACTTGTGATATGCAGGCTTCATAACCGCTGCTCCCAACTAAATTCCATTATGTTTATTTCGCTCTTCGGGGCATTAATTGTATTAGATACTGGGACCATACGCCGTACGACATACTCCATGTCCACACGCCATATGCATGCCATCTTCGGGATGGTTACAACTGTGTACTATTGACTTTATTAATATTGAGTTCTGCTCAAGCCGGGGCTAGAGGGCGTGAGCGATAGCTAGCTTAGTTCACTACCGCTCATGAACAGTCTCAATCAAACCGAGACTGCAATATTTCGTATGTGCTGTTTTCGGCCGTTTCCAAAGGTCCATTATCATACTCTTTTCTATAATAGCCACCTATACTATAAATAGCCAAAACTTTACAAAAATAGTTTTAAGGTTTTGACGGTCCATGTTTTAGAATTGATCTCTAGGTACTAAACTTTCAAGATGTGTTTTCGTCTCTCTAATGTAAAAACTGGCTCTGTCTCGGGATTATAAATGTGTAAATAGAGATTTCAGATGTTTATTATTGCTTTATGTAGGATAAAGACATTTGAAGCACTTTCTCTGAAACATTTGGACTTTTTTTGCTTAAACGGTATATGGACGCTTGCTTCCGTAATGAGGGAGGAGTGACCTACAGAAGAACAAAATAGGTTAATCGGATTGTCGATAAATAGAAAAAAAGTTAGCAGCACTTTATCTGAAACCGCTTGGTCAACTGTACTCCAATTTCACGTGAATGCTTCGGATATAGAGGGGACCATACAGAAGAAAATATGGGTCGATCCGACATTCAAGATGGTCATCATTACTTTAATTAGTCGAACATCTAATCAAATCTTCTTTTCAAGAACCACACCAAAGATTTATGCTAGGAACTAAACTATCAAGTTTATATTTTTTGTCTTCCTGGGGTAAGGAATCTGAATCCAACGTTTGTATATATATATTTCAAATGTTTATTTATAGAAAAGTTTGTTATTTTAACGTACACCTTCAGTCCATTTATGAAAGGTGTTGGGAACAAAACAATCCTTTCAATTATATATGAATTAGGGAGCGTACAAGTTTTCTTGATATTTCAGGAAAAGTAACTATAGTTAAACTGTAAGATCGAAGGTCTTATTTGATAACTTAAATAATCCAAAACGTTTGTTATCTTATGACTTCGTTTTATCTTATAACGTTTGTTCCCCGAGATACTTCTTATGGGGTTTATGTTTCTCAACTTATTCGTTTCTCTAGAGCTTGTAGTCGTGTTGAGGACTTTAATATTCGTAATATTTGTATAACTAAAACGCTACTACAGCAGGGCTACCGTTACCCTAAACTTTGCAAAGCCTTTGCAAAATTTTATTATCGTATCCCTGATATACTTTTAAAATATGAAAGTAATAAACTCTTCTGCGACAAGGACTATCACAACCTGACTTCTGTGGTGATATGATTTACAAACTTCATAAGATCCTCTGTCGTAATCACTTTCATACAATCTTTATTAAACTTGTTAAAAAGTTTATCAAAAGAGGTTATGATCCTATCAGTTTGCAACGTACTGCAAGTTTAGTGGTTGATTCATTTACAGTTCGCCACTATGCTTTCCTATTTGATTGTGCGATGAACGGACAGATTGTGGACCCTATGATGACGTCTACCTAAATTATTATAGGACGGTAGCGTTTGATTTTTGTCTTTAATCTTGCCTTGTCGTACTCTTAACTGTTTGTTCTCGTGTTACTCTCGCTTCTGCCAAGACACAGAGTATTTACTTTGTGGCTTTTTAGGCGTTTGGTTTTATATTATATATACATGATCATTTATGTGTTTTACTAATATTGCCTTTTATTCAGCTTTATATATAGTTGTTCTTGGTTTCTTTGTGTGTTTGTGGTTGACTGTCATCCTTGAATGCTACTTTTCCTGTTCGATTTTTATATCTACTTTTTCAGTACATATTATGAAAAGAGTGTTGTAAATTAAATTATCTTTCTAATGAAATAATATTTAGTAGGGTAGAAGGGGTTCTATATATTTCTGGACAAGTAACTCTTGTCAAACATAAACAGACTCAATAAAACAGAGTCCGCTATTTTTCTCCTTCGTTTATGTTTGTTGCTTCCAAGGGATCACCTTTTTAGTATTTATTGACATTCACATTAGCGTTTGTTTAGTGCTGCTGCTGTAAAATTTCGCACCCACTACAAATCAGAAGTGTTATTATTTACTGGTCCTTTGTGATTATCATGCTCATTTTGTATGGCTTTAAAACAGAATACCGCTTAAGCCGGTGCTAGTGGGCGTGAGAGGTGGTGCACTTTATATTACCTCTCATGAACAGACTCAATAAAACCGATTCTGCTACTTCCGTCTTTCGTTTGTGTTTGTTGATTCCAAGGGATCCTCTTTTTAGTATATATTGACATTCACACTATCGTTTATTTAGTGTTGTGTGGTGGCTGTAACAAGTCGCCCCGTCTACAAATCAGTAATATTATTACTTACTGGTCCTTTGGGATCATCAAATCCATTATATATGGCTTTAGAGTAGAATACTGCTCAAGTCGGTACTCGAGCGGCGTGATAGGTGTTGCATTTTATATTATCTCTCATGCACTGACTCAATAAAATCGAGTTTGCTACTTAGGTATTTCGTTTGTGGTTGTTGCTTCCAAGTAATCCCCTTTTTAATATTTATTGACATCCATACTAGCGTTTGTTTAGTGCTGTGTGACGGCTGTAAAAAGTCTTCCCGACTAAACACCAGTAGTGTTATTACCTACTGGTCTTTCGGGATCATCAAACTCATTCTTTATGGCTTTAAAGTAGAATACCGCTTAAGCCGGTGCTATGGGGTTTGAGATGTTTGCATTTTATACTACCTCTCATGAACAGACTCAATAAAACCAAGTCTTCTGATTTCTATCGTTTGTGTTTCTGCCAAGGTATCCCCTTTTTAGTATTTGTTGCATAGGCATATAAAGCAATGCTTGATTTGTTTTCTCTGAAACCACAAGACAGAGCCCTCATATATTGTATGTAACAGAACCTTATAATCCTCTTTCAAATGTGGTAAATTAGCGATCCTCAAATTTGATCACGCCCCAGGGCTCACAGTTTTGCATACTGTTAACATCTTCTTTCAAAGTACATGATTTTGCATGTAGCCTAGCTTCTTTTAAATCAAGAACATTAACTGGATACCTTCTACCCACGTTTAAAGGCCGCAAGACGCCGTGCCTTTTACAAAAGGGGGTCCTGCGTTCAAAATTGACCCCACCCTATGTTTCACATATTTTACATAGACTTATAAAAAGAAAAATACATACATTAAACCACAAGAGCTAGGGTTCTCATATATTGCATGTAGCGTTATTGGTTTCTACTAAGTACGTTAAAATGATGACCATGTGGTTAAATATGGTTTTGTTCAAGGGATCACAGTTTTACATATACTTGTATAGGGAAACACATATACAATCTCCTCTAAAAATACAAGGCATGAAGCTCGCATATATTGCATGTAGCAAAAGCTTATGGACTTTTACCAATTTTGCTCAAATAGCGACTATAGGGTCAAATTCAGTCCCTATCCGGGGGTAACAATTTCATGAAAAGCTATGTACATCATTATTTTTTTTTAACAAACTCTCTTCTCTGAAACTAAAAGAGATAGAGGTCTAATATTGTACATGTAAAACAAGCTTATATTTCTTAACAAGTTTGTTCAAATGGTGATCCTGGGGAAAAGTTGACTCCGTACTGAGGTCAAAGATTGTATAGTGGTTTATAAGGAACACTCACCAGAACAATTGGACATAATTTGACCGTGGTATTTTAGAAATGTTCAGTTTACCCGAGACTATCAAGTTTCTTCAAATGAAGTACCCGGGTTGGAAAATGGCTCTAATTTTATATGGATGCTTCTGGTGAAGTAATTGTATTTAATCTGACATATCAGATGTCCAGAATTGCATAGCCAAAACTTGGTGTACCCATTGACACCTTCATTGTCTTACATGTCCATTATCCTTTCTATCTTTATGAAACTTTATCAAAATATTTCCCTTCATACCAAAAAACAAAGCAGCCTATAGTCTAAATTAAGCCAGCAAATTGATCAGCATGATAAACGATGTTTTGTCAATCCGCAATATTATACAAATTCGTTACTCTCTTTGGCCTATTGTAGTAGGTATGATTAGCCGGATTGCGTACCACACCCAGGCTTATAGTTTGGCGATTTCCGTCTGTCTGTTTGTCTGTCTGTCTACACGGTTTGACGCTTTGGTTAATTGCTTGGTTACGGTTTTGCTTTTCTTTATTTCTCAAAAACGAATTAGCGGAAAGCTTTGAAACTTGGCACATATGTTCATTATCATAACACAATGTTATATGACAAGAATAATGACTCGGTCATGTATTTTACCTGAATTATCCACTTGTTTTACTTAGATGTTTCAGTTGAATTCACAATCCGGAGTTCGCACCACTGTTGGTGCTTTACTTGTTTTGATTTAAAATCCACTCAATGTGTTGTGTGCCGTTCTGTATATTGATTAATTAACTTACACATTTGATTTATTTTTGGTTCAGTGCTAAGGTGCCACTGTGGTAGCTTACTGTGTTTTCAATAGGATTATTTTCTCCCTTTTCAATAGAATTTTTTCTAACCCACCCACCCACCCACACGCACACACAAACACACACACACACACATAAACACACACACACACACACACACACACACACACACACACACACACATATGTGAAGAAAAAGAAATCAACCAAACAGTGTTTAAATCAACACATTTGTTTGTTTCCAGAAACTAACACTCCTGTCTCACTGCGTACAGATCAGTAATTAAATACTAGCAATTAACTTTACAGCATAGGTCTATTTCTCTAAACACAACTTACATTACCCGGGATATTGACTTTGTGCGCTATCACTCAAACTGTCGGATTTTACGAAACTATACACTTCTGTCGAATACGATTATATACACTGGTGTGTGCATGTATTTAGTTTGACCTGGTATTCTTTTTTGAACATTTGCAATAACTTGTACACGCCATAACACCATTAAACATACACTAACGGTGTAGAAGAACTAGTTAGTTTATATTACATTTCTCTCCTTTTAATTTTCTTGTCAATTCTTACTGATGACGGGAAAAAGACTCAAATACAGTCCTTTTACAAGCAATGGTTTAAATAACTTCATATTGTGTCCTCTTGTAGCATGTGTGTATGGATGGATCCGTAAATTTAAACAATGATGAAGAGTCCAAATCATATTTATGTTTCAATATATTTGATATATATTTGTTTCGATGATATCGTCTCTGACACGTCTCTGTTCAAGAGAGTACATATTTAAAGCTGAAAGTCTTTCTTCATAACTGAGATCTCTTAGCTCTGGTACTACTTTGGTTGCTCGATGTTGTTGTTTTTCTGAACAGTCAATATCCTTACAATAATAAGGGCTCGTAGCCTGAACACAATATTCAAATAAAGGACGTATATATAATAATAATTTTTTTTATCAATGTGTTTACAAATATTTTCTTTTCTGAATCTGAATTTTCAATATCTATTGTTTAATTTATCATTATATTATGGATTATCATTTTCCAAAATGGATTGTTTTACACTTGGCTACATTAAATCGCAGAAGCCATAGATCTGACCATGATTGTAATGTTTGTATTTAAATTATCTCGTAATACATTTTCTTCTCGAGTGTCCAATATATGATCATTTTAGAGCTGAATGCATAAAGCCATATTATACTAATAGGAAAAGTATGTTCAAATTAATTCAGTTATTACAATCAAATAACAAACGAAACATCCGCAATTAAGCCGCTTCCACGTTTAATAGTTTTAAAACTAGGAATGAATTACTATTTGCATCATAGTTTATAAACAGATTTAATGTTACACAGTTGTAACTTATAAACTAGTTATCGGTTTCGATAGTTATCGATTTCGATTTTATTTCTTTTTTACCATTGACCACGAAAACAAGTGTAAACGATCCCTTGTTGTAAATATTAAAATATATGTCATACACGAAGAAATCCAGACAGGATTAAGTATTATTGTTAATGTTATCCGCTGACCGCGAGCACTCGCGTATTATGACATGAAATCTCCGTGCAGTAAATCCGTACCATGAGGTTGCGTAAACTCTTTTGAACTTTGAATAAGATGTAATACCTAACTATTTGCTTTACGTAAAATATTGTGCATTTGTTTAAATTTGATAGAGCTCTTTGGAAGTTTAAAAACACAAATAATTCACTATTTTGTTTCACATTGTCTGCTTAAACATGTTGATATATTTTTATATTGCTTCTTTGACATTACAGTAGTTCACCATAATTTTGAAATGCATGCAATTAGAATTGACATAATATAGACATATTATACACTGTTGTATTTTATATAAATTGTATGTTTTTGTAGCACTGTCCGCCAGAACGGAGTGTTTCAGTAAACGTTTATTTGTCTTTGCACAAGGGTCATGTTTGACCTATTGCAATTGATTACATTGATGTACACATTGTAAGGTTCATGGAGGATGGCCTCGAACCTCCATGGACCTATGACGAGGCACAATAAAAGTTCTTCTATATTCATATTTTTACATGAATTGAATATCTTTGTATCATCCGCAAAAAGCTGTGATTTGGTTTAAACACTATTTTATTCACAATGATACAGTTTGTGTTATATAAACATACAATTATGTAATAGTTAACAGTGAATTAGGATCCAGAAGAAAGCAAAACGCTTGTATATATCTGTCTCCTTGATCATGGCACAATAAGTTACATTATTCGTGATAGCATAGTACATGAAACCAAATGGCTAGTTAAGTGTTTAATATATAATTACAAGAAATATAGAAATGTAAGGAGAGAGAGAGAGAGAGAGAGCGAGAGAGAGAGAGAGAGAGTGTGTGCGACGTTCCTCAGCAAACATATAGGCCCTTATCCCCATACTAATGTATTGTTATGGTTGCAGATTCAGCTTGTAGGGAGCATGATAGCGATTTTTTAGATTGGCAAACTGTTTAGCAAATTTAATTTTCTCTAATTCCTAAAGTTAAGTGCATGCAATTTACAGGAACCGTTTCGTATTGAGAATGTATTTTTGGACTATTTTGAAAACTTGTGTGTTTACGTCTAGAGAAAGTGTTTCATCACCAAAAAGTAGGGTGTCTAGTGCTGTGATTTACTGTCAATCTGGTAGTCCGTTTATAAAAAGTATAAACAAAAGAGGCCCCAATAATGATCCTTGGGGGTGGGGGGGGGGGGGGCGGGGGGGGGGGGAGCGGGTACTCCACTTAAGACGCATTTCTCTGTAGATGACTGGCCTCTAATAACTGCTGTTTGTTTACGTCCAGTGAGAAAATATTTTATCCAACTTTACCCTGTATCCCACAAGCCTCCAATTTCAATAACAGTCTCTCACGTTCAGCTGAACCAAATGCACTTCGGTAGTCAAGATATACAATATCTGAAGATATACCATAGTGATGCCGACAAATTGACAATTACAACTGATTAACGCTCTAAATCAATCCAATTATAATATCATATAACCTTATCAATTTGAAAGAAATCGTTATCACGACATTAATTAATAATCCATAGTTTTTAAACCATGTTTAAGCAATTGTGGCTTGTAAATGAGCTATAAAGCTTACACTCTACTACCGGCGGGTTTAGTTTGTGTTTTAAATTGATTAAACGTTAGTGTGGTGGGCGGAGGGGTGTAAAATAATTAGACAAGTGTGTAAAATATTTAGCATCATAAGGCCATATTTATTATTTTTTAAATACAGTCATATTATCGTCTTTCATATTTACTACTTTTATTTTCTATTCAAACATGTAAGGTTTACAATTACGTTCAATAACTAAAATACATTTTAGTCGTATGCACCTTGTCTAGAAAACCTGATCATCGCGGCGTTCAATTCATTATCGATATTTACACAAATCAGTATATTAATATATAAATATCTGAAAATAATAATGGCTTTCTCCAACGTTTTAAATAAGCCTAGCTCGAATTATGGCCCTCTGACCATTATATGTTTTTACATAGACTTTTAACTCTACATTGTTCTTCCAGAATCATTATCATCATCAATTAAAGTTTTGCTATTTTGTTATTATTTTCAGGACTTTTCAACACGATCTTTAAAAATCAGCAAAGAAACGGATGCCATGCAAATGGTTGCAAATGAAGAAAATGAAGAAAATGATATCACACTCTTCGCAATGAAAAAGACTTGGGAAAGCAGGTGTGTATACGATCTAAGTAATATTTTGAAAACAGCAGAATGTATATAATATAACAGTTAATTGATAATTTATATTAACCTTTATTGTGACACTGCATCACGCTGAATGTAAATAAGCATGCATGCAATAATACAAAGAGCTCTGTTAACCATTTAAGACTATATTGATGCAAATTCTGTACTGGTTTTCGTCCGTTTTAATGAATTATTATATTGCGTAAGACCTTAGATAGTACATATTTGATTCTATGTTTAGTTATTTTTGCAAGAGTACTCATATACAGAATCATAAACCAATCCAATTAGATTTATTCCTTTGCATAATGTTTTTTGAAATATTTTAACATAATATGGTTTAAAAAATGTTGCCTTACATGTGGCAAGAACCCTGAACCATGAGGTCAGTAGACAAATAGTAGACGACTGCCTAACCTATTGCGCCAAAGGCCAAAGACGCAGTTGGTTTATTGCACCACCAATTCGTATTAATTTCTTAAATAGTATATAACAAATGTTACGATCTGCAATCTAATTGGTTCCTATCATTCTATATGTGAGCAATCTGATATATACTTTTGCAATATTCAAACGTATTTTTTAAAACGTATACGCTGTTAAATTTGCTTTAATTTGTACACTATTTTAACGATGACCATCACTTCGCAGGTCAAGTGGAAAACACATTAAACCAAAGTAAATTGCTGTAAATAATGCGTTCCTTTTCAATTTACTTGCCTGTTACGTTTGCATTTTTATCATTGAAGTCCTCATCCTTACCTATTCTTCAATACTGACCATACTACACTGACATTTCTGGGATTTAAAATCAACCGCATCACGAGGGATTTGGAGGATGCAAATACTGGGTATATTTTAAAAAGGAAAATAATGTCTAAGCAGCTACTGGAAGCCTTACAAAACAACCGTGTACCCGTTCGTGACACTTTTGACATGCAAACAAGGTAAAACATAGTTTTATTATTATTATTTATTTTTGTATTCAAATTTTGGAATTGTTTTGAATCTGAATTAATTTATACAATTTATAATGACTCACTTTCTATTGTCGATAAAAGTATGTCATGTTTTGTTCGAAAAGGTACTTTGTCATGTTTGTTTTATAATGATAGTAACATAGTTTTAATTCATGTTGAATAAGATGCAGCAAATATGTTGGTGAACCTACGAAATTGTCATTAAAGTGAAATTAGGATGTATTTTATAAATTTACTGCATTCTGACTGGAAATTTCGATCAATAGTACATGGTAAGTACCGTAACACATTCCTTGTGGACCAATTCATTAAAACGCTAACGATAACATAAGCTGTAAATTTCTTAAAATGACGACGTCAAAGGAAAACATATGACAATTGAAATATGTACTATTTCCATTTACTGCGATGGGTCTCAAAAGGAATAAAAGTATACTCATAGTTGAGTATGCATTCACTGCTTTCCAATTTTTACCTGGTTACTTGTTAAATATTCTACAAGTGAGTCGTTGATTCAGAATCAAAAAATGGCTGGTGAGGTATATTTATTTTAATTTGAATTGAAAGTTAATATGCAGTATGTGTTAAAGGGACACATTTTTCAAACAAATTTGTTTTAAAGGGCTCTGAAAAACTTGAAGGAAGCTGAAAGAATTATCAAAAAGGAGATATAAAAATGTTCAAAGAAACATCAATGGAGGCAATCATCTTGGAACGATGACATCATCACGCCCTTTTATGTGGCATATTGAAAAAATATATTTTAAATCAAAGAAACTCGCTGCAACTTGATTAATCATAAATATGCAAATGTAAAATGTATACATTGTATGTTTTTTTCATTTGCAGTGATTTAATTTGTTTTAAACGATATTTTGCCCATAACCTATATATGGTAAAAGGCGCGATGACGTCATTGTTCCAAGATGGCCGCTTCCCGTTATGTTTTTTTCAAAATGTTCAATAGGTCATATCTTTTTTCTTTTATTCATGGTATTTTGATAATTCTTTCAGCTTTCTTCACGTTTTTCAGAGCCCTTTTAAATAAATACTGTTTAAAAATAGTGCATCAACCCCTTTAAGTTTTATAGGCATCAATTGTCAATTAAACTGTTAATCTATATGTTTATGTCAATGTCACGTATTTAAGATACGTTAAATCACATTAATTGCTAGCTTGTATTTTATCTATTCATTTAAGTAAGTGTTGATTGTAGGTGATTTATTTATTCTATCATTTGGTTTTATTTTATAATCTGTAATGCAGACAAGATAAGCTTGACCGAATTTGTAAAGTCATGGGCAATGAGCTACACGGTGATCCGGATGATACATACGAGCTCACAACGGACAACGCTAAAAAGATATTAGCAATATATATGAGGCTAAGGTAAAAACACATTTATTGCCAGTTATACTTTTTGTCTATGGTACAGCTGACATAAGGTTATCTGCGTTTTCTGTACACTTAGATATGTTTTCGTTTTTACTCACTTGAATTTGTTAAATACAGTACAGATAATAAAACAGTATATATTTAATATTGTGAGAAACGCGTTCTTTTATAAATTGTCTAAAATGGACTCATTTTAAGAAATAGTTTTATAAAATACATAAATAAATACATATATATATATATAATTACATATTAACGAGTCTTGGTTGTTGGTATTCCTATGGGTACTAACAGTGCGTCACTTGTCGCATATTTGTTTTTATACTGTTATGAAAGAGATTTTATGTTGAGTTTGTCACCTGCTAGCCAGAGAGACATTATTGATGCGTTTAATAATACATATCGGTATCTAGATGACATACTCAATATTGGTAATCCGTTCTTTTCCATATGGTCCCTAATATTTATCCACCAGAGCTCACGATAAAATAAAGCCAGCAGTTCGGATACCGTAGTAGGATTCCTCGATCTTCATCCCTCGATTTCAAATAATTACATACATACTAAAATCTATGATAAGAGAGATGACTTTAACTTTGACATCGTTAACTATCCACATTTAGATGGGGACTTACCTACATCATAGAGGGATTATATCTTCCAGCTAATTCATTTTGCAAGGGCATGTAACGATGTTATGGATTTCAATTATCGTCATCAAGTTATTACTAGTAAACTTCTTCAGCAAGGTTTTCGTTATCATAACCTAGGTAGATCTTTCTCAAAGTTATGTCTCCGCAACGAAAACCTGCTGGAGAAAGAAAACACCAACCTAAAATCTTTTCTGAGACTACGAATATCACAACCTTGGATCTCCAGACCAGTTTACAAAAATAATCAGGAAATTCGTCAGAGAAAGATACGACCCTTTAGTATTACAACCCACTTCATGCTTGCTGATTAACCCATATACAGTCAGTCACTACGCTTCATTTTCTCTTGTACGATGACCGGACAACCTCGTGGGACTCCATGATTGCACATTCTGAAACCCTGAAAGGAGTTGGTGCATGAACTTTTGTCCCTGTTTTTTTTTGTTCGTACCCTATATTACGAACCCTATATTGGTTTTCTCTCGGGCTGTAACTGCTGCTGTTTTTCAGTACATGTATACATCCTGGTGTGTTTCTAATTATGTTTTCCTTATATACATGCTTTTAAAATAACATAATTATACGTATATCATTTCCTAATGTTTGATGGATGTTAGAAATTTTCTTTTGATGGGATGTAATTTTCTTTACACTGTCTTATTAATTTGAGAGCTGAAGACACGATACTAGCGAGGTTGTGTAAACTTAAAATCGATTTAAGCTTACCAGTGGGCCATATTGCCTACTGACCGTTCCAATTCGGTAACATTGTCTTCACCACTCTTTGTGTTGTGTATTGTCCTTTTCATTGTATAGTTAATTCGCTCTTTGTTGTGGTTGAGTGCGGATGTACGGTGCCATTGCGTTTGGGTGCTGTGATTTATATAGGACAATTTTCCTTTTTTGAGATTCTGTTTACTTATCTCTTCACATACACTTGACAAGCAATTGTGGAAGACTTTTAAAACAGTTGTATTAAACGTGAATATGCCATGTTATCGATGATTAACAATGTTATTTAAATTACTGAACTGATAAAAAATATTTTTTAATAGCAGCATAAAATGGTATATCCTGGCCAATTTCTGGCTGAAAAATCATTATTAACTAGCACCAAACGTTTGAAGACGATCCATTATGTGTTGATACTATACTGTTTTGATTATTTTTAAATGATTATGCATTTGATTTTGTCCAGACTCATCTACTGAGGCAGAAAAAATGTGCTTTTAACTAAAGAAATAATTGCATTAAACACAAAAACGTTTAACCTAGTCAGTAATAAATATATTTATTACGCCTTGCACAACATGTTACAGTTTCCCCATTTTGTGACAAGCGAAGTCGGTAGCGACATCACAGACATTTCCGCACCTGCTGACCTCGATCGACGGTTCACCTCGTGAGACGCTGCTGTCAATCAATTATGACACGGCTGGGGGAAAATCCGTGTAACTACCTATACGCGGTGTATACAATGTACATAGGATTCGACTTACTAGTATTGTTTGTGTACATCATGACCTCGCCATATTTTGTGTGGCTTTTGTGGCTTTTTATGTACACAGCCAGATTAAATGTCAAAATCGTAAAAAGGGCTGGTAAGGTCAGAGAAGGTTCGGATTAATAAAACACGTGACCGAAAGTGGTGGTACATTTCCCCGGGGTACTTTATTCAGGACCCGTTTATATTACACGTCTATCTACAGTGCTTGCCTAAATTAATGTTGCAAAACTCATAGTTCCTAAGATATAAATATGTGTATTTTCATCATCCAAAAAGCTTATTACAGAAAATCGTGACAGTTATTTTTTTACTGAGAAAATAGTCATATCCCATTGAATACCATTTATGGTATTCAGTATCTATATCAAGGCACACCACTTCAACCCACCTTAATGTCAATGTTTTCCTCGCTACCCAATTCTTTCGAAAAAGTCGTGTTTCATTTCACTACGCGACACGAAATGAAGTTATATACATCTAAAACAATAACACGGTGCCGAGCAGATACAATGAGGGCAGAACAAATGTTTGACATGCATTTTTACAGATCAATCTGGTGACGTTCAGTTTTCATTGGCCAACAGTTACACGCTGGCAATCTCGGGCCAATCGGAATTATTACCTGATCTCCTATATAAATGCTATATCGTCATTTCTTGCTAATTCACTAAGGAAAATACTGTTCCCGGTGAAAACGAACTGTTACCGGGCTTTAGTTTCGACTGTTTCCCTCACGTGCTGAAATTTCGTTTGCGTGACGCCATGTTGCTTTTTTCACCATAGGTTCCCATTATAAAACAAATTTTCATTTTCACTGTTTCGTACAGTAACATTAATCAGGTAATAAAACAGTTATCACATGTGTGTTTTGGGAACAGTCAAAACTGTTTTCCCTTGGTGTCGGGGGATGGCAGTGTGAACTGTTTCCCTCGGCCTATCGGCCTCGGGAAACAGTTCACACTGCCATCCCCTCCACCTCGGGAAAACAGTTTTGACTGTTCCCCAAACACACATGTGATAAGTGTATACTGATCAAGCAGGCTCTCAATAGGCCACGTTTGGTGCGCTTTAAATTGATCTTGTCCAGGTAAACGCTTGTCATTTTCAACGGGGCGAGAAAGGTCAAGACGGTACAACACAGACAAACTTTTGATTCGCTGCAAAGTGGAGTTTCTCTAACCTGTGGTTCAAGGCATAGTACTATTATTTTATTTTTGATTGATAAGTTTTGTTTTCAAGAGAAAATTAGTTATATCAATTGACGTATCTTTTTCATTATGTCTATATTCTGCAATAATAATTCGTTAAAGGTGTGACATTCCGGTAGTTGTTATGGGCGAAACTGGATCTGGAAAGACAAGCCTGATCAGCTTTATGTGTCAGCTTCAGCTTCCGATCGGTGTTGATGCAAACTGTATGGTCATATCAAAGGTATCTTGTTATAATTATACAATGTTAAAAATTAAACGCATTTTCTTTGCACTATATTCAATTAGGTATTCTAATTTAAGATACGTTAAATCATTTGTTTTATCAAATTTCTAAAACATATTAATGATTTTTCGTTTTTGAATTTGTTCGTAGAATATATTATTAAATAAATGTTACCAATATTGTTAATCATTTTTAAGTACGACCCAGTTTTCATATCCAAGGTTAAAAACAAAATAAATACAATTTATATAAATTATTATACAATGCGTTTCTTTTTAAGATACACGGTGGAACTAAACCTGATGACATCATAAAGAAAGTAGAACAAGCAGAGAAGTTAGCTGAGGAAAACGCAAAACGCTATGGAGACATTTACACGGTTTTGTTTTTAGATGAAGCAAACTCAACTGACTGTATAGGTCTCATCAAGGAAATTATGTGTGACAAATCCATTCAAGGGAGGCCTATAACGATTTCGAATAACTTGAGGATAATTGCTGCATGTAACCCTTACAAGAAGTAAGACTTATCACTAGCATTTTGTTTATATATGTCAACAAGCAGTTAATAAGGACAGGTGGTATATAACTACAAAGTGAATATATCCATCAACTACGCTCTTATATTCACAGAAAAAACGACAGTATGTTTTGCAATGTTTACAGTCCTGTTTATCTATATCACCTATTGATTTTTCTAGAGATGTCGTTTATAGTGCAGTTATATGCAACATTATTGCAAAAGTAATGTACTGGCATTTCGTTTAAAGATGTGTTTTACTTTACTTTCTGCTGATACATGAATAGCCACGTTACATTTATCTCCGTTTCATAAGTCCGTCATGGCGTCACACATATAATGGAGTTTGAAACAATGAATCAATATAGCCTTTTACGAGAATACGTTAAACAAAAGTAATAACAATACCTTTGTAAAATTTCACTTACAATGGCAGTAAATTCACTTGTATAGAATATTGTCAATATATATAAAATGCATTCGTATATTTAACATCAAATGGGTTTATCAGGAAGTTCGTCAGAAAAGGATAAAACGCACTGCATGTGTAATGATTGACCCTTCTACAGTCAGTCACTACGCTTCACTTTTCCCTTGTGCGATGACTGGTTAACATCATGGACTCTATGATTGCACTTACTAAAACCCCGACCAAGGGAGGTAGATACATGAGCTTTCATCCCTCTGGGTTTTCTGGTCGTACCCATACCCCATGGGTCACACGTTTTACATATAGGTATTCTCTTTGGCTGCAACTGCTGTGGTTGTTCAGTTCAGTTCTAGATACATCCTGAGATGTTTCTTATTTTGTATTTTATATTAGCTATACAACTACATCTTAGTGTTTCTTCTGTTAGTTTCTCTGGATGTGGACTTTATTGTTAGAGAGTTCCTTTTGATGGGATGTAGTTTTGTTTACACTGTCTTGTCTATTTGGGCGCTGAAGACAGGATAATAGCGAGGATTGTGTACACATAAAATCGATTCAATCTAACCTGTAGGCTTTATTAACTACTGATCGTTCCAAGTCGGTAACCCTGTCTTCACCACCCTTTCTGTTTTCAATGTATAATTTATTAAATATTGCTGTTTGTTTGTAGTACAGTGTAGACCTACGACGCCATTGCGTTTGGACGCTGCGGTTTCTATAGGACCCAAATTTGTTTTTAGCCAACACATGTCTAAAATAACTGAAAATATTTTCCCTTTTTGTTCTTATATAAAATATATTTCCTGTCATTTATGTACAGATGTATAAAAATTAAAACACGCGTTCTCAACTGCACTGTTTAGAGACTCAGAATAAATTCTCCTTTATAGTATATTAGTTATGGTCTACATATAGGCATTGTTACAACCTGTTCTAAATATGACCAAAAGAAAGCTTAAAGGAATATGTCCTGAACAAAAGATAATGCATATGTTTGTAAATGTACCCGTGAATGTAAGGTTACTTACAAAAGGCATATGCTTTTTAATGGCGATTTTATACACATTTAGGTTACATAAACACACAAATCTAGATTTTATTGTTGTCCATTGGTGAAAGGATGACCTAATGCTTTTCAAAATATTATTCTAAAAAATATACAACTTATTGAATTAAAACTATTGCTGAAAATGTCCAAGAACTCATTGTCATTACTTACAAAATGTGTGATAATATCTTTACTACAGAATGTTGAAAGGCATAACTGTATAAAACATTCTTAATTTATCACTCCATCATCATCATCACCCATTAAACAATCATAATACAAAAGCAAATATTTAAATATATCTGTAGGTTTTTTTTACAAAGCTAATTGTAAACATTGTAATGCTTAAAGTACTTTATTTTAGACACACACCAGAGCTAATCAAAAGAATGGCAGAAGCAGGTCTTGGATATCATGTCGATTCCGAAAATGTAGTTGATCGCTTCGGTGAGCTAAGTTTTTCTTATATATAATTTACATATTTACTTATACATATTATTGTTTTCGTATATTTCTGTTGTACGTCGTCCGTCTGTCTGTCCGATAACATTTTGTGTCATCACTCTACCACCTTCATTGTGTATTCGATATTCAACAACTTTGTCAGAATGATTATATCAGTGAAAGCTCGGACATGTTCGAAAACCACTAGTATCGGATTATATACATCATAGACCATGATTTAATGAAAAAGGCAGTATATTATCTCGTCATCCCTCTAGCGCCTCCATTTTGCATTCTACATGACTGTATTTCTATCAAACTTATTTTGAATGTTTATAACAATAAAATCTTGGATGAGTTAAAAAGTCACAAATTTCCAATTATAAATAGTTATTTCCACTGATTTAACAGAAATAATCTATTTTTGTCTTGTCATCGATCTTACACCGTTTGCATCCGATCTTCACCAAACTTGTTCATTTGATCTTTACCAAACATTGTTCATAATTTTAATATCAGTATACATTACGTGGCCCGAGTATTAACTGTCATACTCCAAGAAGCAAAAACGGGGTTGTCTGTGGTATCATATAAAATGATATATAGGGTCCTATAGAAACCACAGCGTCCGAACGCAATGGCATCGTAGGTCCGCACTGTACTGCAAACAAGGACTTGAAACTACAATGACAAAAAACAAAAGAAAGGTTGGTGAAGACAGGGTTACCGACTTGGAACGGTCAGTAGGCAATAAGGCCTACTGGTTAGCTTGAATCGATTTTATATGCGCACAGTCCTCGCTATTATCCTGTCTTTAGCGCCCAAATAGACAAGACAGTGTAAATAAAACTACATGGAACCATGGAACAAAATACAACAGAAAGGGTGGTGAAGACAGGGTTACCGACTTGGAACGGGCAGTAGGCAATAAGGCCTACTGGTTAGCTTGAATCGATTTTATATGCGCACAATCCTAAAACCTTAATTTCGGCTTTAAAAGTTTGCGTATTGTAAAATTAAAACATTTAATAGGTAATTTTAAACAGTTTATCGCATTTTTTTCAGTAACAACTGTTTTTAAACCTGTTTTATTATAATTTAACATCGTTAACTATCCACACTTTGATGGAGATGTACCTCGTACTACCTCATACGGGGTGTATATCTCCCAGCTCATTCGATTTGCTAGAGCGTGTAATGATGTTATAGACTTCAATGACCGAAATCAAGTTATTACAAGTAAACTTCTTCAGTAGGGTTTTCGTTATCACAAACTACGTAGATCATTCTCTAAATTCTACCACCGCAACGAGGGCCTGCTGGAAAAGTACAACACCAACCTTAAAACACTGCGACTAGGCATATCACAACCCTCATTTTATGGAGATGTGGTCTATAAACTTCGAAAGTTAAAGGGGTCAGACGGGTTTTCTGACCGCTTTACAAATTTAATCAGGAAGTTCGTCAGAAAAGGATATAACCCTTTGGTTTTACAGCACACTGCATGTTTAGTGATTGACCCCTCTACAGTCACTCATTACGCTTCACTTGTCACTTGTGCGATGACTGGACTACCTCTTGGGACTCTATGATTGTACCTACTGAAACCCAATCTAAGGGAGGTGGGTGCATGAGCTTTCGTCCCTCGGGTTTTCTGGTCGTACCCTAGATTGGTTTTCTCTTTAGCTGCAACTACTATAGTTGTTCAGTACGATTCTGGATACATCCTGAGATGTTTATTATTTTGTATGAGTTTCTTTAGTTAGTTTCGCTGGATGTGGACTTTATTGTTAGAGAATTCCTTTTGATGGGATATAGTTTTAATTACACTGTCTTGTCTATTTGAGCGCTGAAGACAGGATAATAGCGAGGATTGTGCGCATGTAAAATCGATTCAAGCTAACCAGTAGGCCTTATTGCCTACTGACAGTTCCAAGTCGGTAACCCTGTCTTTACCACCCTTTCTGTTGTTTTCTGTCTCTTTCATTGTATTATCAAGTCCTTGTTTGCAGTACAGTGCGGACCTACGATGCCATTGCGTTCGGACGCTGTGGTTTCTATAGGACCCTATATCTCATTATTGTCGAAATATCCGTTAAAAAATCTTTCCCATCGCTTAATGAAATTAAGGCGGGACCACGTAATGAAGATCAGCCCGTTTGAAAACCAGCTATGCTTGACTCACATCCACCTCTGTCCACCCTTCTCCACCCTTCCTCATCCTCCTCCTCATTTTACTTTTATTTCTATTATTTTATGTTATGAAATTATCTTGGTCATAAAAGAAAATGGGACAAATTCAAAAATATCCCATGTTAAATTAGAAACGGCAGAATAATGTCCCTTGATTTATAAATTTTAAAATGCTGTATTTCGCTGTGTTAGTCCATAGCTACTTCATTTTTCATTCGAACTTTATCAAATTTGTTAAGAATGTTAATATCATTAGATAAAACTTAAAATAAAATTGCTCGCTAGATACTAAACTATCCTTCGTTTTTCGTCTTCATGAAATCAAAAATGGCTTTCCCCGGGAGTCTAATTAGATCTAAAAGTCGCACAGGAAATGTGGTATTCAAGGATCACAATCAACCAAAATTACCCACAAAAACAATAAAAATTACAAAGATGAATTAAAGGCAAGAGATAACAAACACAAAAGGGTTGACAAAAATCTCTTCTCTGAAATTATATGAATATTTTGCAAGTACCATAAATTTATGGTCCTCTCTGAAGTTTGTTAAAATTAAGACCATGAGGTCAAATTTGGCCCCACCTCATGGGTCACACGTTTTACATATACTGATATAGGGATAAAACATTTCTAAAAAATAAAACGATTTGCTTCTCTGAAACCACAGTTATAAACTTACCTGAACATGAACAGACGGATACAATCATCTAACGCTGGAGACATATCCTCTGACTTGAAAACTATAAATATATATTTACTCACTGGCCTTGAACAGATGGATACAACCATCCAGCCAGCATTGGCATCGGGATCCATTCCCATCTCTTTGCCCCTGGGTCATAACTTGGAAACCGTTGAGATCCCAACCTTATAACAATATATACACTTACTGGACATGAACAATTAAAGGCTAGCGCCAATCGACTGCGTGATCTCATTGTGTTATGAAATTATGAGCTGGTTTCAAAATTGACATTTTTTTCATTTTCATCTCTGCGAAGATCATCTGGTTGATCCCTCTTGTTTACAGCATAGAAGTTGTGTTTTCACTCGAATTCACTAAATATGTAAAGCCAGTAGAACGATACAGGTCTCTTTGGCCCCTTGATATGTCATTAATTGTGATATGGTTTTATTCTAATGAACTCCAAGGAATTATCAGCAAAATGTAAATATGTATAGCCAGTAGAACGATACAGGCCCTCTTTGGCCCCTTGATATGTCATTAATTGTGATATGGTTTTATTCTAATGAACTCCAAAGAATTATCAGCAAAGTGTTGTATTTAGTACAGCTTTCTTGTAATTTCATAAAATTTAAGTTCGAAGCATTACATACGAGATTTCTAAGGGACGGAAAAGTGAGAACTACGGGGAAATAATTCCCTGGGGAAATATTTTCCGCTAGCTTGATGGACTGGAACTTCTTTTTACTTTGTTTTCGTCGACTGTACTTCATAACCGGCGCTTATAGCTGCGTGCGTAAGAAAATGGCGTAAATTAGCCAGTGATGTAAAGCGGTCGCGTCAACGTCATGTTATCCAGTTGCTTGATTTGTTCCAATGATAAACGTTGTGTTTTATGTTTAAAAATGAATGTAAATGAGCTGGGGCTGATAAGAATGCAAAAGATTTCGGTATTTTTTTTCTCCAATTTGTACAACTTCAATTCAATTATTGACATTCTTCAGTGTCGATGACGACACGTCCTTTGAGATGCATACGCACAGAAATTTCATTATGCGTGTTGAAAGCTAGCTCGAATAAGGTATTTAACATTTGTTTTAGAAAAATAAAATATATAATTTAATTACCATTAATCAACACACGATGTTTATCCCTCGCAATTTCACACGGGAAAGAAATCCCGTATTGAAAATCGCATGGAAATTAAACTGTATATAAAGCTACATCATGAAAAATATGTGGAGACGAGACCAAATGCAGGAATGAACAGATACAATTATTATTTTCGCTATCAAATACGCAACTAATGGCCCAGTTCGATAACATGATTTCCTTAATTATTGTAAAATGCAGGAGGGCAAATTACGCTTTTCTTATCTTAAATGCTGAAGACCTTTTTAAGAGCTTTTAAGGGTATGACAAGAATTACTCGTACACGTTGTCACTTCAAACTTCCATGGAGCAAACTACGCGTTTCTTATCTCAACAGCTTACGATTCTTCTAGGGGACATACTTTTCGGATGTACTTATTGAACTGGGCTATTGAGTATTACGTAATTATTATAAATCATCTATTGATTAATGCTCATTACATAGCTTTAAAACTTCAGACGCTATACTTTAATCGCATGCCGCTTTGTAGGCGTGGAGTTCTTTGTAATTTCATGTTTCATGGCGAAATTGGACTTTTAAGCCATCAAAATTAACGCAGGACATCGAGTTGTGTATATCATATGTGTACAAAGGTAGCATTATAATTTAAATAAAAAAAGGTTTGCCTAATCCGGGACTTGAACGCACATTCCGGCGTTCTTAACACTAAACAATGGGAATTTCATGAGAACATGAGATCAGTAGTTATTAACATTCATACTAGCGTTTGTTTAGTACATTGTGGCGGCTGTAAAAGTCTCCCTGTGCTACGAATTAGTAGTGTTATTTTTAGTGGTCCTTTCGGACCAACAGTCCCAATCTAGCTGGCTTTGAAATAGAAAACCGCTTAAGCCGGTGCTAGGGGGCCGTAATAGGTGTTGCTTCTAAATTACCTCTCATGAACAGCAGACTCAATAAAACCGAGTCTGCTACTTTATTCTAATGGTTGTGCTTTGTGCTTCCAAAGGATCATCCTTATACGTATTTACACTATATTTAGACTATTATTTATGATGCAAAATATTTTTAACGCACCTCAATTTATATCAGCATGTAATCCATCTTAGCATACATGTAAATTAACCTTGCGTGGTGTAATTCTATATTTTATGAAACTAAGATACCGACTCAAAAGAACTTTATCTCGAGTTTTGATTAGCTGTTGGTCAGCTGTCATGTTGTGACGTGGTGCATATTTATTGCAAAAGCGGTACAATGTACAAACACATATTGGTGGTATAGTGGTTATACCCTTCAGCTAGTAAAGAACATATAAAAACTCAAGTTACCGGGTTCAAAACTATATATTTATATTGCCTGTACGAAGGATGGATAAAATAGGTTACGCATCGATTTCTGGCCTACATACCATATACCGACATACTGGATGTTCCTTCAGTTTAAACCATGTCACCCATAATTCATTCATATTCATGAGTCAATACAATAAATACTGATAAGGATCCCTTGGAATCAACACAAACAAACGATACAAGTAGCAGACTCGGTTTTACTGAGTCTATTCATGAGAGGTAATATAAGGTGGTAAGGTGATAAGATGCAACACCTCTCACGCCCACTAGAATCCAGCTTAAGCGTATTTTTTTAAAGCCACACAGATTGGGCTTGGTGATCCCTAAAGACTTTATAGTCGAGGCGACATTTTACAGCCACCACACAGCAATAAACAAACGCTAGTTTGAATGTGCATAAGCATACTGAGAAACGGATCCCTGGAAACAACAAACTCAAACAAGAGAGAAAAGCAGCAGTCTCAGTTGTATTGAGTCTTTTCATGAGAGGTAATATAAGGTGCAACACTTCTCATGCGCCCTAGCACCGGCTTAACTATTGTCAACCCTTTTGTGTTTGTGATGTCGTTTGCATTTTTTATTACTTTTGCCTTCTCGTTTGTCTGTTTGCGTGTTTGTTTTTGTGTTTTGTGGTTGACTGTCGTCCTTGAATGCTGCTGTCCCTGTCCGATATTTTTATCTTTCTTTAAGCGGTATTCTACTTTAAAGCCACACATATATTGGGCGTGATGATCCCAAAGGACCAGTAAGTAATAACACTACTGATTTGTAGTCGAGTCGACCTTTTACAGCCGCCATACAGCACTAAACAAACGCTAGTGTGAATGTCAATAAACACTGATAAGGGGATTCCTTGGAAACAACACACAGTAACAAGAGAGTAAAGTAGCAGACTCGGAGTTCATTTTAAGTATGTTCATGAGAGGTAATATAAGTTGCACCTCTCACGTCCCCTAGCGCCGGCTTAAGCGGTATTCTACTTTAAAGCCGCACATATTTGGTTTGATGATCACAAAGGACCAGTCAGTAATAACACTATTGATTTGTAGTCGGGGCGGCTTTTTACAGCCGCCACACATCTTGTCCAAAATTGGTCGAAGTCGTAATATCGATATTAGCTAGTACAATTGTGTAAAATACCTAGGTTATTGGATAGTAAACACCAGAAGTATTTTCCTTAAATTATTGAAAAAATATATTTTGATTTGTTAATCTTTGGCTGCTTCATTTTTCATTTGATCTTTACTAAACTTGTATTTAAAATGTTAATGTCAATTAAAGCATGGTCACGTTTGCAGTCCAGAGCCATATTTTACTCTTATTTGACTCCTCTAGTCCCACACCGCACAAAGGTTAATCTATTTTTTATTTTGCTCAACTATTGCTTCGGCATGAACATTGGTATTTATTTGTTTATTTGTTCGTTCGTTCGTTCGTTCGTGCGTTCATTCATTCATTAATGTATTAATTTATTAATTTATTAATTAATTAATTTATTTATTTACTTATTTATTTATTTCAAACTACATTTATTTCAAATTGGGAACCTGTAGCTGTGTTATAGAATACCACAAAAGTTATTACAATTAATTGCTTAAACTGTCATGTTCTCTTTAGCAATGAGAGCGAGATAGGCCCTCATGGGCATCTAAAGCTTGGACAAAAGGCAAAATGTGTTCATTTATTAATAAATAAATAATGCAGATATGTTAGATACATGTATTTAACTTATTATACAAACTTGTATATACCTTGACGTTTGACTGCGGTATCGATGGTATTTTTTAATATAGGTGGCACGCCGATGAGACATCTGGTGTACCGAGTAAAGCGGTTACCTCCAAGTTTAATTCCTCTTGTTTGGGACTTTGGGCAGTTGGATACAATAACAGAAAAGTTGTACATTATACAGATGGTGAGACAATACGTAAGTGTCATCAATGTTATTTTGTTACATTCCTGGGGATGAACGATTGGGATTTCTCAGTGAAAGTGTGATGCACTTATAACGTTCAACAAAGCGACACATTTCTGTTAAAATCATACAAAACAGATTTAAAATGCAATAAATAGATTATTTAACTGCTTGGATTGATTATATCGAAATCCTTCACTCGATGGTAGGCATATTTTTTTTTCACTCCTTCAAATCGGCTCGTTCGTGAAAAGAGCCACACGTCTACCATCTCGTGAAGGATCCCCTTTAATCGATCCAAGCATTTAAATAATCTTTATATCTTCACATTTTATCTACCCACCCTTGTTTTGCCATGACTATACTGATGTTGCGCACGGTGTTGGTACAACTTACAAAAATGAACTGCGCTGCTAGGTTTAGGTAATCAATTTAAAGCGGACGGATCTATCTATCGTCAGGAAAAAATGTGGAAATTGTGTTAACAATTTGTGGGAACTGAATTTTCTGAATATTTTTGCAACGGTAGTAATAAATAAAAAGTAAATGAAAAATTGATTATAATCCGAAAATTATAAAAAAAACACACTGAAATACATTAATTACATTTTTTTTAAAAAAAAGGGTAGTCTAATTGACCCACAATCATCATTTGACGTTTCGTCGTTATAACCACGCATAAAAAAAGATACTTTAGGTCAGTTATTTATCTTTGTGGTATTTTTTATTTTGCTTATTTTTTACAGCAAATAATATATATTTAGTCTCAGATTATAACATATATTTATGTATGTTTCATTTGTATTCATTAGGGAATTGATTAATACATATATAAAAAACAGTCTCAGTTTTTCAATATTTCGGCCTAAGGCCTTTATCAAAAAAATAAACAAAGTAGATATGACTACATCTTGACAGCGTCTATTGCACACAAATGTTAAACGGAAATGAAAACAACGTTGCTTTGATTGACGACGTCACTTCCGTAAATGAACTTTATAGCGCCATAACGTCGTATTGGCGCCATCACGTAAACGTTAACACTGTCGTATTACAGCAGGCACCCAACTATCCTTTACGTTACAGCCATTCCGCTGAATGTTTGTGTGCAATAGACGCTAGATGTGTTCATGTCTACAACGTATAATATATTAAGCCACTTCCACTAACAAAACCTGTTAATGATTTTTGGATAGGTAAGGAAAGGTCGTCTGCCAGACATAGATGGTTTCGTAGATGTTGCTGCAAATATACTGAGTGAATCACAAGAATTTATGCGAAAACAAGAGGTATCATATGCCACTTACGATATATCAAATCTAAACATTATATTTTAACATGAATGTATATACGTTTCGCCATTCGCAACCTAAGTCTAAGGCCCAAGAGATACTTTCCTGGTTAACACATGGATATAAGGAAAGGAAGTGACGTATACTATCAGTTGGATACGCAATATGCAGGTATCATTCACGATTGTAATCTATAAAACATTATCAGTGAAGGATAGCTTGTTTTATATTTCCCTTGATGTTTAGCTCTTATTTCCCTTTATTTACAAGCCAAAGTGTACGAAATTGCTCACCAGCAAAAGTCAGATCTGAATACATATATTGCTTGACCTGTAGTTTGGTGCACAACACACCGTCCTCGATGATACATACATCAATGCAACATCTTAACTAGGCTTTTCCTAGAGGTCTTGGAGTCCGAATTGAAATTGACAAATAATGATATTTTCTATTATGAAGGGCCGAACTATAATGAATTAGCCTAAAATGACCGCCTGCGGAAATGCTTTCTATGCAGTAATATGAGCTTTCTCACGTTAAACATCAATGTGAATGTGTTCGTCATGACTGATTCCACATACATGTTTGGCAAACATGTTAACGTTTTTAAAAAAAAAAATCCTTTGCATGTGTTGCATTTTTTTAAATTTGCTAAAATATAATTATATGTTTGTAAATTGTGGGCACAGTTATGGATTCCGTATTAACGTGTTGACTGTTTTGTATGTGTGTTCCATATTTAAGGACGAGTGTAGCTTCGTATCTCTACGGGATGTTGAGAGAACACTGAACGTACTTGAATGGTTCTACAATATGTCACAAAAAGACGACAGTCTGTTGTTTATGGAGATGGATAGAAGCTTAGAAGAAAAAGAAACCTATTATCAAGGAATAATCGATAATGATCCATGTATCGGTTCTGACACAGACAATGTATCTGGCGATGACATCGATGATGTCAAAGGTGTAAGTATGTAAACATGTTTAATGAGATTTGAATTAAAGGCTAATGCATGAATAATAGTCTCCCAACTCGCAAAGTGGAAATATACTACAACTGATGGAAAAGCAGTACGTACGTTCTATGTTACCGTGTTTAAAACAGATTTTAATGAAACATATACATTATTTTAATACGATACTATTTCTATAAGACAATACTTATAAGTACGAATTAATTTAGGAAAACAAGATTTAACAGTATTTAAAAGTTCCTTTCTATGTCGTACTAGAATGGCTCGACACTATGTCCAATTTATGTTGTTTTTTTAAATCGTCCTTTCCGTTCTTGTGTTTCCTTACACACTAGGTGTTAAATCTTTGATAAAAGTTTGCATAATTTTACATGGACCTTATTGGACCCCACTGGAAACAAATTGTATTACTTTTATCGGTTTCCTGTGTTTTCATGTCATGTTTTGTCCTGTTTTCGCATTGTACGTAATTGTAAATGTTCTATGAAAATACTTCAATGTCGTATTTATTTTCTTAAGTTATTCTCTTATCAAATTAATTGCTTTTAAGTATTCACTAGTATATAAATACGTATAATGTAGTTTTCTGTTTTATTCGATCTTTTTATAGTGTATGCTATGTTTGCTCACATACAACTATTTATCTCCCTTCAGTATGCCATTAAATTACAATCTAACCCTTCAAACCCAACTTTCGATACTGTTTTTAATCCTAGTTATGAACCTGTTTTTGATCGAAAACCGAAGGCCATTCGACCATTTGGTCTTCGTATTAAACCAAAATTTAGAGACACTGAAATAGACCTAAATTTGATTGCCAATTACAAAGGAACACAAATTCCGCCGTGGACTTTGAAAACACCAACAATTATTTTTGATCTTTGTAATAGTAACAAATACAGTATAGACCCTACTGTCTTTCAAAGCAAATTTAATGAAATTAAATCGAAATACAGTAACTTTCATCATATATACACAGATGGTACTAAAGATGGAGATATGGTAGCTGCAGCAGCTATTGTTCACAAACACAGCATAAAGAGCCGCCTGCCTGACAAGGCTGAACTTAAGGTTTTCAGCTGAACTTAAGGCAATTAAACTTGCCTTAAACTATATTCAGGAATCTGATAATGGCCTTTTTGTAATCTTTTCTGATTCCCTTTCATATTCTTCAAGCCCTGGGTAATATGAAACATGATAACACAGTTGTGCTTCAATTTTTACAACTCTTTTGTAGTTGATAATGTTATTACTTTCTGCTGGCTTCCAAGCCATGTAGGAATACGTGGTAATGACAGAGCTGATAGTGCTGCATTAAAGCAGCATAAAGTTTACATATATCTAATGCCAAATTACCTTATACTGATTTTAAAAGTTGTATTGACACATATATTCGTAACTCTTGGCAAGCCGCTTGGGATTTGTCAGTTAACAATAAACTCCGTTCAATTAAACCGTTACTCGGAGAATGACCTTCGTCTAGTAGACCCATTCGTCGAGAAGAAGTTGTCCTAGCCCGATGCAGGATAGGGCATACACGTTACACTCATTCATATTTATTACAAGGTGAGCAATTCCCAGAATGTATACCCTGCTTTGCACCGTTAACGGTCAAACACATTTTGTTGGACTGTGTATACTTTGATCCTATGCCTCAAAGGTATTACAATGTTAATACTATGAAAGAGTTATTTGATACTATAGATTTTAGTCTTGTTTTAGATTTCTTGAAAGAAATCAGACTATATAAATCATTATAATAATCAGACTTTATAAAACATTATAATATGTTCTTATATATATTTACTTGTTTATACACCCGTTGACGGGCATTTGTTGATTTAGGTTTATTCATAGTTTATATTACTACCATATCATCCCTTATTTGTAAATAGTTTTATCGGTAAATATTTACATTTATTTTTATTTACTACTTCATTTCTTCATCTTTCATCCGTTTTTGTGCACAATATGACCTATTTTTGTGTCGACGTGCCGTAAAACACCATTCATTCAACTATTATCTACTAAAATATTTTTTTGACTAAAAATGGTAGGAACCCAACGTAAACTATAGCTCTTAATACAAGACAAAAGTAATAATAAATGAGTGCATTTGCATATTTTAAGGACCTTATTGTATATTTATTACAGATGGATGAAATGGAATTCGAAGACAATTCTTTGATATCACCTTTAAATTTCGAAAACGATATTCCCTGCGAAACAGATGCTGATCAAGTGACCGAGCAAGAATCCTTTCAAACATGGAGGCGTAGACGCGCTCTTGTAAGTTAAGTTTTATTGTATCCAAGAATACCAATGCATACTAAAATAGAGGATCATTTAAAAGTAAAGAAAACAAATAAGAGAAAAAGTAGAATAATCAATTTTAATTTGTCGTTCATGAGAGGTAATTTACAATGCAACACATATAGCCATTGTATTGACAAACTATTGGGCTCAATCGTCTCAAAGGACCAATATGTTTAAAAATTTTTTGGCAAATACGTATATTGTAATCTTTAAAATTTGCATCAGCTGTAAATTATCTTTAATTGTACTTTGGCCACTTTATATATGCTCTTTATATTCCAGGCACTCAATCCTCTAACAAGAGAATGGGATCCGTCTGATGCAGAAAGTGATGACGAAAATGTAATTCCATTAATGTCGCAAACAATAGAAAGGAAGCACAGGACAATTGATGTAAGATCAATAATTGATATTTCATACCATTTAACGATTTGTAACTTTTAAAATTACACAATATCAGTTTGTTTAATTTAGTTATTTTAATTAAGATTTGAACAAAGTTCATAGTAGTAGGTATATCAAACTGTGTTAACACGCTGTATATAGAAGATTTACAATGTGCAAACTGTAATTAGTTGGTTTTTACAATGTCTTGATAAAACAAAACAGAAAGGTTTTAACATTTTCAAAATAATTTTATTGATTTTATAGAATGCTTCATATAATGTATATTTCGTTAAATCACTAAAATACTCGATAAGTACTTGTTAGCAAATACTAAAAAGGGGATCCCCTGGAAGCAATACACACAAACAAGAGAGTAGTAGCAGACTCGGTTTTATTGAGTCTTTTCATGAGAGGTAGTATAATGTGCAACACCTCCTAAGCCCTCTAGCACCAACTTAGGCGATATTCTACTTTAAAGCCTCACATATTGGGCTTGATGATCCCAAAGGACCAGTAAGTAATAACACCACTGATTTGTTGTCGGGGCGATTTTAACAGCCGCCACACAGCACTAAACAAACGCTAATGTGCATGTCATGGGTCTTTTTTATTAAGTACTTTGAATTAGTGCAGCTTTCGATGTTTCTAATTCTAAAATATACCATTTAAAATTATTTTGACATCATGTTGTACTACCAAAACCACTACAAATGCGTTTGCAAATTTCACTTTCGGAATATTTATTTATTAGTTACAGTTACTTGAATTTCAAACAGTATTTATTTAAAAGGGAGATAATTTAGGATTATCCGTGTTTCATTTTAGACGTTAATGGTGTTGGTTTTTTTATATTATTTCCTACCAGTCTTAAGAAATTTATATATTTAAGCGGACTTTAATTCATGTTATGTGTTTTATCAGCACATTTTATGTTTTCATAAGAAAGGAGAGTAACGCTCTTAAGTAAACAAAAAACAAATATTTTACAAACTATTGGTCAAAACAAAATACTTATCACACAACTATTCCAAAATATTCTAAAATATGATTAAGCAAATCAGAAAAGATACACACGTGAGTAATTATGAATTTGGATCGGTGTATAAAACCACTACAAAATGTTGCATCATGTGCAAAATAAATTGCTCTCAGATTCTTGTCTCAATAGCATTTTCCCTCTGAGAGTGAGTGATTATTTGGCTCAGAAAAAAACACAAAAAAAAAAAAAAATCAAACAAAAATATATATGTGTTTTAAAATCGTTTTTGACATTTTGTAGAGAAGACGTTTTATGGAAGATGAACCATGATCCCTGCTTGCAATAATGCCAGAGCTTTCTTCCAGGAAGACATAGATATATTAAATAGTATCAAGTGTGATTTGTTGCATTTTAAGACTGCTCAAATTTATCAAGACCGATACTAGTTAAACTAACGAAACGTCTTTTTCAAGGTCTGTTATATATGTACAAACACAGTGGGATACATATCTTGTAATACGAGTTGCGTTTGTTTAACACGTATTACTTTTTTAATAATCTTGGTTAATGGTCAAACATCGGATTGTTTCTTTTCTCATCAACCAACAAATTACAACGGATTGATTTTAAAAGTCGTTATATTTATTTAAACCCATTTATATATACAAACTGTATATAATAAATATTGATAAAGGTAATTCGTTGGAAGCAACAAAGACAATCACGATAATAAACTAGCAGACTCGGTTTTATTAGTTTTCTCTCCCTCTCACACCCTCTAGCATCGGCTTAAGCGGTATTCTACTTCAAATCACCAATATTGGGGTCGTTGGCCCAAAGGACCAGTACAAAAACAGTACTGATTCATAGCGCGGGGAGTCTTTTTACAGCCGCGACACTGCACTAAATGAACTCTACTAGTAGTGTGAATGTTAATAAATACTGACAAGTGTGATCCTTTGGAAGCAACAAACACAACCAAGAGAATAGAGTAGCAGACTCGGTTTTTTTGAGCCTGTTCATGAGAGGTTATGTAGGACGCAACACCTTTCAAGCCCACTGTAAGCCCACTTTAATCACTTCATAAAAACATTACTAAATATAAATTGTAAGTATTTACTTTTCCAGGATTTCAAGTTAAATGCAATTACTAGGTGTATGGTGCTTGCAATAGGAGTTTGCTATCATTCCTGCCTCAGAAATAGGGCGGAATATACGGAAAAGATATCACAGTCTTTTCAACAGCCTTGCCTGCTGCCTGGAAAAGAGATTCAGTTTGAGTTCGAACTGAAAGCGTATGTACTGTCATTATTTATAACCAAACGTGTGTGTGTGTGTGTGTGTGTGTGTGTGTGTGTGTGTATGTGTGTGTGTGTGCGTGCGTGCGTGCGTGTGTGCGTGCGTGCCTGTGTGCGTGTGTGTGTGTCCTTCCGGATCCAATGTTCCAGACAGGATTTTGTAAGAAGTATACTATTTTCATTGTATATATCCGAGGCTGTAGGTTCGAATGGGTAGAAAGTGGTTAATTCAGCATTCACTTCATACAGATACTATTAAATGTTTGTGCATGTAACTTATAAATCTTACTTAAGGTTAACGGAGGTATTTCATAATGAATGTAATTGTCTCATTCAAAAGCATAGTCTCCCTTTCTGTTACGTGTCCTTGTGATCGGATAGCTTCCTATAGAGTTTTGCCCTACGTTGAATGTATATTTCTTTATGTGATCCAAGTACACTCGGTCATCAATTGACACCATCCTATGTTTGCGGATTTATTATGATCATTATTTGTAATACAGATATTAAGCATAACTATAGTATTTAGATAATTCAAATTGTAACTGAAACCCAATATGGAACCCAAAGGTTGGATTACCTCACCACTTAACTCATCGGAAGAAATAACACAATAAAATGATATGCAAAGGTAGACAATATCGAAACCGAATAACTTGAGTACATACACTTATAACTTGTCGTCTTTCGTCATCTAACAATCAGTCATTAAAATGTAAATTCATTTTAGGGGCTACAGTAAATTTATTTGTGTAATAGAGTTGTACTTGGACAAACCACAGACCTAATAACAAATAGATTGGACACTACGAAAATTATCTAAATTTCAAGTGGCACAGTGCCAAAATTTCACAAATTATTTCCCAACTGTAAACACACATATTATGAAGAGTTTTATAGATACAAGTTTCATTCATGCCAAATACCATCACACATTTAATTTTCTTTCCAATGATAGTATTTTTCTTTCTCTTACATTTAGAGCAAAAAAGGAGTTTGACGGAATCTTTGACTTTGTCAAAACCTTGATTTTTAAGAGAAAAGCGAAAAATGATGACATTTTTAAATTTAAACATCTTTTTATACAATTTCTTACTTTCAAAATAAACAGAAATTATTATAATACCATTTTGCTTTTCACTATCAATCGTTTATCAGTGATTAATTGAGAGAGGAGATAGAAGAAAAAGTTAAGGTGCCACGTGATATTTTGGTTACTTCGTTGGTTAAGATAGGAAGTTTCCTATCTGTTTATTAATATGTCTGTGGATAAACGGTTATTAGCATAAAGCGCAAAGCGGGACACCGTATCAACCATAATGTATTGATTATTCTCATTCTGATATTTCTGAAAAGAACATGACAGAATATATATTTGATTGATTGAATGAATTGGATTTTATAGTCGCCCGAAAAGCTAAGGCCATATGGAGACATTCCAGCTTCCACTGGTGAAGGAAGACCCCAGGTGCCCCTCCGGTCAATTTTCGTGCACGGGCGGGCACCTGGGTAGAACCACCGAAGTTCCGCAAGCCAGCTGGATAGCTTCCTCACATAAAAATTCCTAGGCCCCTGAGGAATCTAACCTACAGCGCTAAGGGGCAAGTGATTTCAAGTCAGAGACTCTAATATATACTTGAACGTTGGTATATTATACTATGCCAGCTGATACAACACATTTCAGGGTTTGTCGTATTTGCGGGCGCACCATTTGGCATTGCGAACGCACCAGACAAAGGCTATGAAATTGATAATTTAGACTATTTAAGTTGCAGGAATAGATTATTCGGTGATGCGTTCTGTATAAGCATTCAGTGTTCTTCAAAGAAACATAACACTCATGTTCATAAAACACGAGACGTGTTAATTTATTATACAATTTCTTGCCGAACGTAGCTTCTCGGATGAAACAACGTATTCGGCACACTTTTCAATAAAATACGATGTTGATATTTCTCTAATCTTAATAAATATTCTATTTCTATTACCGTATTTAGATATATATTAACGAATAATGGTTTGTGTTAAATATAAAGTAATTTTTAGAACTCTTCTGCGACAAGGACTATCACAACCTGAGGTTATGACCCTATCATTTTGCAACGCACTGCATGCTTGGTGGTGGACCCATTTACAGTTCGCCACTATGCTTTCCTCTTTAATTGTGCGATGAACGTACAGGCTGTGGACTTTATGATGACGTCTACCTAAATCCCAAAAGGACGGTGACGTGTGATGTTTGTCTGCAATCTTGTCTTGTCGTGCCCTCAATGGTTTATTCGCTTGATGCTCCGGCTTCTGCCAAGTCATAGAGTACCTTCTTTGTGGCTTTCTAGGCTATTGTTTTTTTGTATTTATATATACACGAGCATCTTTGTGTTTTACTTATATTGCCTATAAATGCTGCCATGTTGGTTAGAGAATAGTTCATGGCGGGGATTTCTTTATTTACACTGTCCCGTTTTATTGGGATGTAATTAGGGTAAGTATGAGGTTTGGTGCACCTTAGAACCTGGTATAAACCCCAAGCGGCCTTTTTGCCACTGACCGTTCCAAGGCGGTAGTCCTATTGTCAACCATTTATTTTTGTATTTATGACGTCTTTTGCCTTTGTTCCTTATTAACATTGCAATTCATGTTTGTCGTTTTGCGTGATTTTGGGTTTACTGTGTTCTGTGAAGGCTCCATTTCTTGTATGACTTTTATACTTATTTTTATGCCCACGGTCTCAAATACCCTGTGGCATATAGTATTTGGACTGTCCATCCGTACGTGAAAACTGTATTCCTTCATTCCTTCTGGATTCATGTATTTGCCTTATCTCAGAAACCTGCTGGTGGATTAGGTTTTCCGTTTGCATAAATGCTTATGACATCGTGTTGCCAAGACCAATGTCATGTTTATAACATTATAACGACATGTCGAGTTTTAATATCAGGTTCATTGTCGCCTAAAACATGATCAAAAATGAGTATCTTTGTATCAGCTGTACCAGTGGTATGGTTTTGGAGTTCCTTTCATAAAAAATAATAGCATTATAATTAGTGGTACATGTACGCACACGAATATATATATATATATATATATATATATATATATATATATATATATATTGGTTATTGAATATGTCGATGTTTTTAAACTTTAGTTTCTCATTTCATACTCTTCTTAGTTAGATTTGGAGAGATTGGTTGTGTCTGTTTGACGAAACAGAACGTTAACGCATGAACATGGATATTCTGTAGGCCATTTTGTTTCAAAGTAATATCTAATTTTGTCGATGTTTTCGGTGTTTACTTTACGGTATGTTGTGAAAATGTTTGATATGTTTATTTGAAGTGCATATAACGCCGATACAGCATGCATCATCAGCGAGTAATCATTTAATTTAATTTAATTTAAATAGTGTTAATTTATAAACTTCCTTGCCCAGCACTTACCTGGTGCATTTTGCAATGCCAATGTTCCCGTCGCAAAACCATAGTATCATGCGACAGACCCTGAAATGTGTTGTATCGGCTTGCATAGTGTGTAAACATTCCTGATTTTATGTTTTGTCTTTCGTTATATTTAGATGCCAAGAGGTTTTCCTAGACCATGTCAAACTTGATTTTGATATTGCGAGAAACAGTGCACTTAGAGAAAACGTGTTCATGATGGTTGTCTGTATTGAGCTCCGAATCCCACTCTTCCTAATTGGGAAACCTGGCAGCTCAAAATCGTTAGCCAAAACTATCGTTGCGGATGCTATGCGTGGAACGCAATCAGAGAGTGAATTATTTTCAAACCTGAAACAGGTATGCTTTTTATCACATAACCTACATTGTTAGTGAAGTAAGCCGTGTCAGTTTCATATTATGTTATATGTAAATCATTGTAACACAACCTGAAACAAATTTAATTGATTGGGTATCAATGCGTTTATTTGTAACACTCTGCAACTTGTATCGATTGAAACTGTTTTACTTATTATAAATTCATCATTATATTTGTCATAAGCTTAAATAGTAACAACTATTTTAACATAAACATGATAAAAACAGTTAAATCGAAAATATCTGCATACATTTTCTAATTGAAAGAGATAAAACACGAACAGGCTAGGTGCATCCGGATCTTTTCACGTGCTTACTCCCGCATAACTCGATCAAATAAAAACAAGTTGTATACGCAATGTAGGCTAGATTACATTACTATCATTTTCATACTACATAGTCCAGTCGGTATTTAGGGTCATGCGCTTGATATTCGTCGTCATGATATCCTTAATAGAAATAAAAAAAGCACAGTAACCAACATGAACGCATGTCTGTTTCTGGTATAGCAATATATGTTGTTTCCATGCCGATACCGCGGATACTGTACCCTATCCCCATGTGTAATCCCTAACGAAAGGAAATAAAAAACAAATAAAGAAATAAAGACTAAGCAACATGGTAAGGATATGTGATAATGAAGTAGGTTATGAAGTATATGCATATACACAAATGTACAAAGATTAGGTTTAAGGTAAGCAGCACACCAGTAAAAACAAAATTACAAGTTTGAAAAAGTATGAAAAGAGAAATTTGGAAATCGTTGACCACAATAAATGCAAAATATATTGCTGTCTCGGTTTGATTCGTGAACGGTAGTGAAAAGTGCTTGCAACCGTTCACGCCCTCTAGCCCCAGGTTGAGCAGAACTCAATTTTTAAAAAGTTTAAAAAGTCAATAGTATAGAAATTTGAGCCATCACGAAGATGGTATGAATATGACGGCGAACATGGAATCTTCAATGAGGCATTTTCACATCATTTCATGTCCAGCGGCGTATGGTCCCAGTTTCTAACAAAACGCTTTGCACTAAACGAGAAAACAATGGGCGAAATAAACAAAATGGAATTTAGTTGGGAGAAAAGGTTATGAAGTCGTACTTGGTGAAAAACAAGTAAAAAGGATCTTAAAGCTGACTTGTATGTAACACTGCTCTTATGAAAACGTAGAGCTAACGCGTATGCGTTATGAATACTCTAATACAATAATTAGTAACACAGTAGTTAACAGTTGAGTATTTACTATATATATTACAAATGAAATCATCCTACATGTTAACATTTCCTCGTGAAATTTATTTTGTTTTACACATTACATTTGCATGATATAATATAATACCGACGCTATACATGGAACTTTTAAATCACCGAAAATTAGAGAGATATTTCTTTGTGAAATGGGAAATAACAAACCATATATGAAACTAAATGAAACCGAAAATATATTTGTCACTGTGAATTGCGACAATGCGCTATGCGTTTAAGCAAAGTTTCTTTTGAAATATTATGTGAAAATGAAATAAAATTATGGGATGACGAGTTGTCCGTCGTCCGTCCGTTAACTTTTGCCTTGTGAACACTTTAGGGCCTTCATTATTAATCAGATCTTTACGAAACTGTGCCAGTGTCTTTATATTAATAAAAGCTCGAAAAAGTTCGAAAACCAGCCAGATCGGATTAATTTAACCGGAGTTATGGCCCTTGTTTTGCTGAAAAATGCCATATTAAACCTTGTGAACACTCTAGCCCCTTCATTTATTATTTGATCTTTCTCAAACTTGCATAGATTGTTAATATGAATGAAAGCTCTAAAAAGTTTTAAAACCAGCTAAATCGAATGAGTAACATCGGAGTTATGGTCCTTGTTTTTTTATGAAATTGTCGTTTTTTGCCTTGTGAACATTCTAGCACCTTCATTTATTATTTGATTTTTACCAAACTTGCAAAGATTGTAAATACCAATGAAAGCTTGGAAAAGTTTTGAAACCAGCAAAATTGGATTAGTAACATAGGAGTAATGGCCTTTGTTTTCTGAAAAATGCCATATTAAGCCATGTGAACACTCTAGCACCTTCATTTATTATTTGATCTTTATCAAACTTGCACATGTTGTTATAATCAATGAAAGTTCAGAAAAGTTCGGAAACCAGTTTAATCGGATGAGTAACACCGGAGTTATAGCCCTTGTTTTTTCTGGAAAATGCCGTTTTTTGCCTCGTGAACACTCTAGCACCTTCATTTATTATTTGATCTTTACCAAACTTGCAAAGATAGTTAATATTGATGTAAGCTAAAACAAGTTCAAAATCAGCCAGATCAGACTAGTAACACTGGAGTTATGGCCCTTGATTTAGTTAAAAATACTGTATTTTGCCTGTTTAATATGATAGTGCCTTCATTTCTCATCCGATCTTTACCAAACCTTAACAGATTGTTAATATCAATGAAAGCTTTGACTCGTTTTAAAAGAACCTATATCGCAGCAGGAATACTAGAGTTATGTGCCATTGAATTATTGAAAAATGCCATTTTCAGCCTTGTGAACACTCTAGCGCCTTCATTTATTTGTTCATCTTTACCAAACTTGAACATAAGTTTTTTTTAAGTTTTTTTTTAACGCCGTGATGGATTTGACGAAAGTCAGCAGGAAGCATGTCCGTATGTCCGTATGAAACACCATTTTAATTTCTCTTTGTAAAGTTTTATACTAAAAAAACACTAAATATGCATGTAAAAAATGAAACAATGCAATATTTTTATGTCACTGTGAAATCACTATAAATTGTACCAACAGCTCTTCATAAAATTCTATTAAACATACCCTGTATGTGCATAAAATAGTATTAAAGTGACGCTATATTACCTATCTCACTGCGGAATCAAAATCCATTTTAGAAACATTTCTCTCGTGCATGTGATATTAAACTAAACATGGACTATACTAAGTATATTAATACGTTCATGTTCAAAGGGAGTTACAGATACTATTGGTCTATATAAGGCGTGTGGGCGTATACCTAAAGCAAATGGGAGGGGTTTTACGCTTGGTTTACTACCAAATTCAAGCTTGTGAAACATGGTCGTAATCCTGTATATAAGGAGAGAATCCAATACCAGGTTATCATTTTTAATCCGTCGTTCGTTGTAGCAACATCTATATTAAAAAACATCAATGTCTTTATCATTGAAAAATAGTTCGCATATCACGAGATTCCAACTCGAGACTTTCGGATTGACAATCCGCATACATAGCCATTAGGCCAACGAGACTACTTTTCATTTTAACTATATATTTGGTTAATAATGGAGTTTGGGCTATTTCTCAATATTATTTAAAAAAACAAAACATACACAATATATTTTCAGCGTATACTCAGAACCTTTAGGTTCCGGTGCGTTGTAATTCCAAAAGTCATTGGTGTATGTATGCAGTTAGAAACGCTATGAATCACACACACGTAAAATAAACAAAAGATAACGTCTACATTGCTAGTAGTATAGCGATAAAAAAATGACGCTATTGATCAATTGATTGGATTAGCCAAATGGCAAAACGGAGTGATTGTCAATCCGAAAGTCATGGATTCGAAACTTGCATAAGCTATACTATTTTTCAGTGAATGGATGTGTATTTGTGATGTTACTCGCAGGTAGAGAAATGCAGGTTTACCAAAACTGTCTTATATACGGGTTTGAAACCATGGTTCCCGAAGTTGTAGTTGGTAGTCAACCAAGCGTTAAACCGATCCCATTTGCTTTCGGTACACCCCCACTGGCCTTACATAGACTTAAAGTATCTTTAAACTGTATAAGTGAGGAGTCATTGCACATGTAGGACAAATGAGTTCAAACTAAGTCACGCACGCCGACCATTGTGATTTTTATAAGCAGTATTGTTGTATTGTGTATTAACCTTTATCGATATCCTACTGTTGCACGTGCATCACCACATGAAGTCTCGCAAAAACGAGTATACTGCTAACTTTATGCGGTAGTGTCCGTGGAGTGCTGTGATTTGCTAAGTTAAACGATAGTTAGTAGGGCATCAATACTGCTTCGTTGGTAACTTTGTGGATCTCGTTGTGTTTTTCTTTAATAAGCACAGTGCCATTCGAAGACCAGACTCCCAAAAGTCGGTTAGTTTTGACGAGATTGCACGCTTTGAACCGCAAGGTGTCACGGTAGCTCGTAAGATATTCGTACACAAAGACACCCGAATATCCGCGATTCTTATCTGGGGTGCGCGATCGATAGAACCTCTGACGGCATCTGTATGAAACGAATTTAACCATGATGGCCCGAGGTTTGCTGGAAGATTTACCAACTCTATGGCTTCTGTCAATAGGGTAAGTGTGAGCTTTGGTGTACCCTAGAACCTGGGTTAAACTCCCATCGGCCTTTTGTGCCACTGACCGTTCCAAGGTGGTAGCCCTATTGTCAACCCTTTTGTATTTGTGATGTCTTATTTGGCCTTTTATTTCATCGTTACAGTTGTTCTTTGTTTCTGTTTGTGTTTTTGGTTGACTGTCGTCCCTATATGCTTCTTTTCCTGTTCGATTTTTATATCTATATTTTCTGTCAATATCTTCAAGTTGTATATTAGCACCAAGGGCTTTGGCCATCCCCAAAGCAATTTCGTCGGTACTCTCATCTGGATTTTCGGTAATACCAGGATTTTCGGTAATATCGGAAATCCTCAAGCGGTGTCTACGACAATACTGCTCGCTTGTGTCGGCTGCTGTCTCAAGATCCGCTAATCTAGCTTTGTGTTTTCATTCATACGGATAACTTAATTTGTCTTTATACCCTTGAAGGACACCACTGTCTTTAACCAGATCCGCTAGTTTAGATTTGAAAGTTCTTTTGAGAACATTCCCTATTTGGTCGATGTCAGGTTGACTCAAAAAGATTGAACCAGCAGCCTTTGAGGAAACTGTGTCAGCATCCATGTAATAATGTATTTGACTAGTTATTCAGTAATAGCCTAGGACGTGGCTTCAAATCTTTTGCATCTTTACCAGATGTGTTAGAATATTTAATTCAATATAAAAGTTCAGAAAAAGATAATAACCAGCCATATCTGACATCCAATTTTGACTCTCCTTACCTGTTATAAGAGTCATTCTTAACCAGTAGAGCGTGCAATGGCCCTATTGGGCCTCTTGTTTCTATTTATAACCTCGTGATGAAGCACAGTAGCCTGAGGATTAATATACGGTGGAAGCCCTTGAGTGACTTCCGAATTCATTCCTTCCGACTTGCATATCTGTTTAATTCCTTTCTTCTAACTTCGAAACGTTTTACATCATTATTTCTAACTTCATAATTTTAATTATTTCTGAGGACCTGGGTCTCGCTACACGACATCTAATTCATAACTGTTCATTTCATCAGTTCTTAAAAGAGCTAGAGGTTTAATTAAAAAGGTCAAAACTATGCACGTCGGCGGATGCTCCCCCCACCTCCCCGCTCCCTCTACACACACATACCACCACCACCACCCCTCCCTCCACTGAATCTATTGAACATACACCTTGGGGTTCTTACACAACTGAAGCGCTATAACGTACATTTTGTGAAAGTTATTTATACAAACAAGCACACTTGATTATCGGATTGCGGAAATCGACAGGACAGTTCAATCCGCGTCATTTATAAACTTTTTAAGTAAACTTTATAAATAACTCGGCATTTTAAATGTTGACGCTGCTAGTATTTCGCTCTAAATTTATCGTGGACAGTATCGAGAAGGTACCATAACAATGTTATCCCCCACCGGGAGTTGGGCATACCCAGGAGAATAAGAAACACTTTGATTGTCTAATTCCAATCCCTAAAAGCAACATTTATTTCTAATTCCCTATAGTGTAGGAGGTAATATGACCATTTCGGTACGGGATCAGGCTAATTCCCTACCCAGGGGGAATTTATTTCTGTATATTATCCCTAGAGTGTCTGCCGCACCACCACCAGCCCCAACCCATCCCTGTGAGGAAAATCATTGATAGAGCATACATTCGAATGTATCTAGTTTTTAGCTGTATGGGATGACGAGTCCGTCGCCCGTCGTCCGTTAACTGTTGTCGTGTGAACAATCTAGCCCATTCATTATTAATCGGATCTTTACCAAACTTTGCCAGGGAATTTATATAAATGTAAGCTCGAACAAGTCTGAAAACCAGCCAGATTGGATTAGTTTCACCGGAGTTATGGCCCTTGATTTGCTGAAAAATGCTGCCACATTTTCCCCTGTGAACACTCTAGCACCTTCATTTATTATTTGATATTTACCAAACTTGCGCAGATTGTTAATATCAATGAAGGCTCGGAAAGTTTGAAAACCAGCCAGATCGAATCAGTAATACCGGAGTTGTGGCCCTTGTTTTTTCTGAAAAATGCAATTTCTGCCTTGTGAACAACACTCTAGCACCTTCATTTATTATTTGATGTTTATCAAACTTGCACAGATTGTTAATATCAATAAAAACGCGGACATATCCGAAAACTAGCCAGATCTAATTAGTAACGCCAGAGTTGTGGACCATGTTTTTTCCCCTGAAAAATGCAATTTTCTGCCTTGTGAACACTTTGGCACCTTCATTTATAATTTGATCTTTACTATATTTTGCCTGATTGTTAATATCAATGAAAGCTCGGACAAGTTCGAAACCAGCGGATCGGACCAGTAACACCAGACTTATGGCCCTTGATTTTCTTAATTTGCAATATGCTATATTGAAAACCTGCGTTTTTTTTAATTTTATGACCCAAGGGGGTGCAACAAGTTTTCGGATTTTACCTCCGCCCACTAGGGCCCCCCTTGGGGGTAATTAGATAAACAAGAGCTGTCGGAGAACAGCGAAGCTCGACTATTCGATTTTTCAGAGAATAATAAATTTATAGCTAGTATATACCATCAGAAAACAAAACTACAACAATGTGGGGTGGGGTTGGGAGCACAACATAACTATGTGTAAGAATTGACCAAAACTACACAGAAATATGTAAAAAAAAAAATCAAAAAAAATCGAGTTTTGAGTGGGTACGGGATGGGGGTGGGAGAGAGGCGGATTGGATGGTGGGGGGAGTGGGTGGTGGTGAGGGCAACATATATGTGTAAGAAGCTATGTGAGAATTCACCAAGACAACACAAAAATATGTAAAAAAATAAAAAATAAAAAATCGAGTTTGAGTGGGGATGGGATAGAGGCGAGGGGTGGGGAGGGCAACATATATGTGTAAGAAGCTATGTAAGAATTGACTAAAACAACACAGAAATATGGTAAAACAAAATAAGAAAATAGACTGGGGGGGGCGGGGGCGAGAGGGGGGGGGGGGTGGCAAAGACAACTATGATAAATGATAAATATAAATAAGTTAAGGCACTCCAAAATAGCTATGTGTACGAATTGACACAACACACAGAAATATGTAAAAAAAAAAAAAAAAAAAAAAGGTTTAGAGTGTGTGTTGGCGGGTGGGGGAGGGGGAGGCGGGGGGGGGGGGTAGAGTGTGTGTTGGGCTTGTGTGTGGGAGGGCGTGGAGGTGGCAACATATATGTGTAAGAAGCTATGTGTAAAAAATTACCAAAACAACACAGATATATGTAAAAAAAACAATAAACATTAAATAAAAATATTTGTTTCGAGCGTGGGGGTGGGTGGGATGGAGGTTGGGGTGGGGGGGGGGGGGGGGGGGTTCAACAAAGGTATGTGTAAGAATTGACCAAAACAACACAGAAATATGAAGAAAAAAAAGAGTTTCGAGTGTGTGTGTGTGAGGGGGGTGGGGGTGGAGGGAGGCGGGAGAGAAGCAGGGGGTGGGTGGGGAGGGAGCAACATATGTGTAAGAATTGACAAAAAAAACACAGAAAATGTTAAAAAAATGAAATAAAAATATTCTAGTTTCGAGTGGGTGATGGGGTGTGGGGTGGGTGGGGGAGAAGGGGGCAACATGTTTAAGAATTGACAAAATCAACACAGAAATATGTAAAAAAAGAAAATAGAGTTTCAAGTGGGGGTGTGGTGGGGGAGCGGGGATGAGAGGCGAGAGTGTGGGGGGGGGGGGGCGGGGTGGGCAACATATATGTGTAAGAATTGACAAAAGCAACACAGAAACATGCAACAAAAAAAGATAGGTTCAAGTAGGGGTTAGGTGGTGGGGAGCGGGGGTGAGAGGCGGGAGTGGGTTAGTGGGGGCGGGGGCAACATCTATGTAAGAATTGACTAAAACAACAAAGAAATATGTAAAAAAACAAATTCAACTGGGGTGGCGGTGGGGTTGGGGGTGTTGGGGTGGGGTGGGGGGAGGGGGCAACACATATGTGTAAGAATTGACTAAAACAACAAAGAAATATGTAAAAAAACAAATTCAACTGGGGTGGCGGTGGGGTTGGGGGTGTTGGGGTGGGGTGGGGGGAGGGGGCAACACATATGTGTAAGAATTTACTAAAACAACAAAGAAATATGTAAACAAAAAAATAGATTTTCAAGTGGGGTGGGGTGGGGGGGAGCGGGGGTGAGAGGCGGGAATGGGTTGTGGGGGAGGGGAGGGGGCAACATATATGTGTAAGAATTGACTAAAACAACAAAGAAATATGTAAAAAAAAAAAAATCAAGTGTGGGGGGCTCGGGGGTTGAGAGGCGGGGGTGGGGGGTGGAGGGGGCAACATATATGTGTAAGAACACAGAAATATGTAAAAAAAAAAAAAAAAGAAGGGGTGGGGGTGGTGGGAAGCGTGGGTGAGAGGCGGGAGTGGGTTGAGGGGGGGGGGGCGGGGGAGGGGGCAACTACTATGTAAGAATTGACTAAAACAACACAGAAATATGTAAAAAAAAAAATGTGTGGAGGGGAGTGGGGTGGGGGTGGGGGGGGAGGAGGGAGCCTATGCCCCAATATGGATGAAGTAATAACATGCATAATGCTATAACAAATCCCAAACCAAAATTATAGATATAAACATGCTTACATGCAAACCTAGATCTGCCTGTATTGCACATTTTATGGGCCATCACAATTTGGGTTCCATAGGAGCCTAGAATTTGCAGAAGACAAAATTACTTATCCAACCCTTTACAACATACTATAAGGAAACCAATTCCAAAATTTAGTTCAGCTAGGTAAAGAAATGTAAGAGATATAGACCTGTAAACACAGCTTACATGCAAAATTTGATGTGAAACAGACATATTTTAAGGGCTATCAGAATTTGGGTTCCATGGCCCAGGGGTTACAGGAACCAAAATTACTTAAGCAGACCTTACGATAATGCTATAAGGAAGCTTATGGTCAAATCTGGTTGTGCTAGGGTAAGAATATTAGGAGATATAGACTTGTAAACACAGCTTACACGCAAAATTTGATGTGAAATGGGACACATTTTATGGAATCGTAATTTGGGTTCCATGGGAGCCCATGGGTTACAGGAACCAAATTTGCTTATGCAGCCCTTAAGATAATGCTATAAGGAAGCCCATGAACAAATTTGGTTGTGCTAGGATAAGAAATGTAAGAGATATAGACTTGTAAAAACAGCTTACACGCAAACCTTGATGTGGGACGCCGACGCCGGGGTGATTACATAAGCTCTCTTATTCTTCGAATAGTCGAGCTAAAAATCAGAAATAAATGCATATCTTGTCCAAATGTGAATGGATTTGATTCTAATTTTGTGTGGTCATTTAGGGACTCGAGGCACAACATATACAAAACGTGCGGCTTACAGTCAATTACTATTACATGGTTTCGGCCTTATGACGCTTACTCCTTCTATACCCTTTGAGATCTCAAGTTCATGCGAGGTGTATTTTTTTAGTTAGGATGTGTAAATGCGCAATAAGGTCTCATATTTTAGCTCTGCTCAATGGGGCCCCCTGTGGTTGGGAGCGGGGTGGGGGTAATCGGGTCAAATTTCACAAAAAAGTACTCATCTTGTCCAGTTGTGAATGGTTTCGATTCTAGTTTGGTATGGTCATTTAGGAACTCGATGCACATATAAAACTGGTTTTGACCTCCAGCATTAAGTCCTTATATAGCAGTACAACTTGGGGAACTTCCAGTAATTTACTAAAACACGTTTTGGGCTTGTGACGTTAATTCCATCTGTACCCTTTGAGATTTCAAGTTCATGTTTGGTGTATTTCTTAGTTAAGGATTTGTAGATGTACAATAAGTTTTCATATTTTGCCTCCATCCCCGGGGGCTCCATAGAGGGAAATCAGGTAAAAAACACAACAAATGGCATGTCTTATCCATATTTGAATGTGTTTGAATCTAATTTGGTATAATCATTTAAGGACTCGAGGGACAACCTTTATAAAATGGGCTTTGTCCTTCTGTGTAAAGACGTCACTCTACAGGGATACAACTTGGGGGAGCTTAGTTATGATGTGTAGATGCACATTAAAGTCACGGATTTTTGCTTCACCCACTTGGGCCGACTACGTGGTAATCGGGTCAAAAGCCACAAAACATGCATATATTGTCCAAATTTGAATGGTTGTGATTCAAATTTGGTATGACCATTGATGGACTCGAGTCACAACATATATAAAACGGGAAGTGACCTCCTGGATAAAGCGGCCCCGCTACATGGGAACTTACTGTAATTCACTATTACATAGTTTCTGCCATGTGAAGATCCCTCAGGGGCCTAGGAATCTTTATGTGAGGTAGCTATCCATCTGGCTTGCGGAACGTCGGTGGTTCTACCCAGGTGCCCGCCCGTGCACGAAAATTGCCCGGAGGGGCACCTGGGGTCTTCCTCCACCAATGGAAGCTGGAAAGTCGACGTATGACCTTAGCTGTTGGTGCGAC